>OZ024744.1:22777297-22817297 GCA_964016885.1 Eledone cirrhosa
TATATATATATATATATATATATATATATATATATATATATATATATATATATATATATATATATATATATATATATGGTGGTTCTTTGATTTCGTTTGGGATATTTCTCAGATGTAGACGCTAGACCAATATCCTTTGAACCTGTGAACATTGAGACACACATACACACATACACACATACATACATATATATATATATATATATATATATATATGATAATAATGGAGCTGCGGCGTTGCAAATGTGTTACATATGAAAAAGTATGTCCTTCATCAGTGACCCTCCAACCGTCCTAGGCATTTCATCGCTTTAAGGGCCATATACCCCAGGTTGGTGCGAACAACGGCTAAAAAAAGTCGTTGGGACACGTAAATAAAGGGGACGTTAGGGTGAACAAACAAAATGGTTTAAGCAACAGAAAGTGAGAAGAAAGAGACAAGTCCCAGATTTCTATGAATATAAACTCGGTGAAATCGTGAACAAGAGAATAAAGACCATCAAACCTGGTTGAAATGTGAGCAAGGAAGGAATTTCGCACAGGTCTAACGGGGGGAAGAAGAAGGGGTCTGGTCTGCGAATTCGGTAAACATAAGTTCTGTGAAGTCGCAGACGAGAGAGAGAGAGAGAAAAAAAATTCATACCGGCTTGAGAAAAGGAATCGGACAGGTCAAACGGGAAAAAAGAGGAGGAAAGAGGAGGAGGAGAGGTAGTGACAGAGAATGAGTGAGTGAAAGTTGAGGAGGAGACTAACAGAGAGAGAGACTGCTAGAAAGGGTAAAGATACAAAGAACGAAACAGACGGGTGGCATAGAGGAAAAAATATATGTGTAAATATGATAATAATGGAGCTGCGGCGTTGCAAATGTGTTACAGCTTAAACCATTTTGTTTGTTCACCCTAACGTCCCCTTTATTTACGTGTCCCAACGACTTTTTTTAGCCGTTGTTCGCACCAACCTGAGGTATATGGCCCTTAAAGCAATGAAATGCCTAGGACGGTTGGAGGGTCACTGATGAAGGACTTACTTTTTCATATATATATATATATATATATATATATAGATATATATATATATATATATATATATGTATATAATCTGTTTCAAAGCATGCCTCAACAGTATTAAATGCTTTATTAAACAGTGCCATTCTAGCAACATACTTTTGCTGGGAGACTTTAATCTACCCTGTGTCGATTGGCTTACAAACAGTTTGAAACCAGGCACCCCAACCTCAACCACTGACAAAGTGGCTGTCGAGTTACTTCTTGACTTCATGAATGAGTTTTTCTTGTCCCAACTTGTCCTTGCACCAACGAGGCATCAGAAAAACATTTTGACCTAGTGTTTAGTAACCACACTAACACTATACATAATATTACAGTGGAAAAAACCCTTCTCTCAGACCATGACATGGTTCTTTGTAACCTGAGATTCCACCAGCCGAAAGCTAATCCCAGGGTCCTCTCTCCAGCCCACCCATTTGATAACATGGATCTCTACAATGCCAACTGGGATGCAATTATGAACGAACTATCACATGTCAACTGGTCTTTTACACACGCACACACTTCCACCAACATCAAAACATCTTGGCAGATCTTTGTAGACACTGTCACAAATATATGTACACACCCCACCAAAACCTGGGGAAAAAACCAAGTGCAGTATCGCCCAAAGCAGAAAAACAATTATCAGAAAAGTAAAAAGAACAAACAAAAAAATTAACACACTAAAATACTGCCAACAGCAACACACACATTCAATGGCTATCACCCTGCTTGAGTCAAAAAATATAACCAGCAGCAATGCATGATGACCATCATCAATAACCAGAGAATAGCCGAAGAGAGGTGGGCCATTGAGAAAATCAAACTCAACCCCAAAGTGTTCTTTTCATTCGCTAAAAACACAAGGTCACCGTCTCCACTGTTGGCCCCCTAGTTGATGAAAGTGGCCCACTCCAGGACAATGCCAAAAACCAAGGGCGAGATACTGCAGAAACAATACTGCTCTGTTTTCAGCAACCCTGATATGGCCGATCAGGGCCGTATCAGTGATATTAACCCCCAACACACTATATCGGACATAACGTTTGGCGCCCCTCATGTCTTAGCGGCAATAAACGAAATTAAACACAATTCAGCAGTAGGCCCCGACAGGGTCCCTGCTTGTGTCCTTAAGGTGTGTCGATACCAACTTGCAGCTCCTCTTGCTAATCTGTGGAGGAACTCACTGGACACTGGCTATATTCCTGAAAACTTTCTGTCCCAGTCCGTTGTCCCAGTCTTTAAAAAGGGAAATAAGTCCCTTGCAGTAAGTCCGATCCCACTCACCTCTCATATTATCAAGGTATTTGAGAGGGTGGTGAGATCACGAATAACCCACTTTCTTGAAAGCAACGGCCTGCTGAACTCCAACCAACATGGGTTCCGTAATGGAAGGGACTGCCTAACGCAGCTCCTGCATCACTTTGACGATGTTTTGAGAGCCTTGGGAGAGGGCTCCAACACTGATGTCATCTACCTTGACTTCAGCAAGGCCTTCGACAGGTTTGATCATAAGATTCTACTGAAAAAACTATTCAATGTTGGTGTCTCTGGAAAGTTACTACAGTGGATCAAATGTTTCCTGACAGGCAGAACCCAGCATGTTGTAGTCGAAGGAGTAGAATCAAGCCCTGCCAAAGTCAGCAGTAGCGTCCCACGAGGCACTGTGTTGGGCCCACTTCTTTTCATCATCTACATGACATTACTGACATCATCAAGCACAGCAACATTAGAATCTTCGCAGATGATTCCAAGCTCCAAAGGGTCATCAATGAGGTGGGTGACCGGACTTGCCTTCAGTCAGACCTACTGGCTGTTATCCAATGGGCAGAGATGAATAATATGCTGTTGAATGAAGATAAATTTGAACTAATCCACTTTGGAAAAAAGGATGCTCTGAACTACCGTACTCACTTCCTTCGGGTGAAACTCTGGTGGCTTCCAATAACATCGGAGACTTGGGAGTAATTGTGGACAACAAAATAAGCTAGCCCACTCATATAAACAGCAAAGTTGATATGGCCCGCAGAATGTGTTCCTGCATTCTTAGAACTTTCCAGTCGAGAGATATCCACACTGTTGTCCTTCTCTTCACCACTTTTGCCCGACCCCACCTTGAATACTGTTGTCCACTGTGGTCACCCCACACGAAACAAAGTATCATGAAAGTTGAAGCACCCCAAAGGTCAATTATAAAAAAGATAGTTGGCATGACAGGCCTTGGCTATTGGGGTCGATTAGAAAAGCTCAACCTTTATTCTCTCCAACGTCGCCAAGAGCGCTACATTATCTGTATGATGTGGAAAATATTCCATCAGCTTAGCCCAAATGATGTTGGCATCACCTTTAATGTACACCCAAGGCTTGGGCCCCGTGCTATCCGCCCACAACAAAAATCCCACTCGCATGGCATAACAACAATACAGCACAATTATTTCACCTCAATTGGCCCCACTCTCTTTAACATTACACCGAAACACATCAAAGCAGAGACAGACCCCATCAAGTTCAAGAAGTCTTTGGATAAATTCCTTCAAGAAATCCTGGATAAGCCTCCTACACCCGGATATGCCCCCGTAAACAATAACTCTCTGCTCGATTGGGCCATGGTGCCCAAACACTGACTTGTAAGACTTCGCCAGGTGGTGCTATTAAGTTAGACATGGCCTGGGCCAATACTGGCCGAACCCTATCAAAGTTATCAAAGTTATATATATATATATATATATATATATATATATATATATATACACACAAATACACGCGTCCTAGCAAATACTAACACACTAATATAAATTTATAAATTTATATATATATATATATATATATATATATATATATATATATATATATATATATATATATATATATATACATGTGTATATATATATATATATATATATATACATATATGTATATATATATATATATATATACATATATATATACACACATATACGTATTCACAAAGGTATTTTCCATATCAGTTTTGTACGGAATAAGACTCAGTAATCTTTTTTTTAAATCCGTTTCTTTTCAATCTCATAGACGACAGCAATAATTCTTAAATTCTTAAATTCCCTTTAAATTCCTCATGGAGCACTTTAGAGTAGATTTGCCTCATTTCTTTGATGATTTAGGGCGTGTTCTCTCTAGCACGTATGTGTCTATAACCTTGTGTGTGTGTGTGTAAATGTATATATTATATAAACATATATGTTTGGGAATGCGTACATTAGTGAGCATAAAGAAATCAATAGTGAGAATAGGGTTAAATATATCTTTATATACCACTTACATAACATTCTGCCACGTGGCTTATATATAACTTAAGTAACCTTCTGTATTTCACAAGCATCATAGACTAACATATGTATGTGTATGAGCCGACCTGTAAATATATGTTGAGTTCCATACGAATAAAATTACACTTCTTAATACAATGCATATTACAGTGGAGTGTATATGAAATAATATAGCCCTCCATTGCCAATATATCGTTTTCATACACAAGATTATATCACAAAATCACGTGAGGATAAATTTAATCAATTCTTAAAATATTGCGGCTCATGTGATATGCTATTTTGTAATGTTTCCATTATTGTATTATGGCCTATAAAATGTGTAAGATATCTGATACGTTACACATGAATATTGTTGCCTGAGTTATTTCTATTAAGTTAGAAGTTGAAGTCTGTTCTAAGTCGAAGGCTTATCACACTGGAGCTTAAACTCCGGTTTCCTTGGCTTTAAGCGACTGACTCCCCATGGACAGGACGCCGTTCTATCGCAGGTTAAACTCACCAGCTACTGTTGGACTCACTCTCGGTACCTAGTATACTATAGCAACGTGAAATAAAGTGTTTTGCTCAAGAACACTACACAGCAGTCTGTCCAGGAATCGTACCCACGAAATTACAAGCGTACGCCAATCAACCTATAGATAGATATATAGACAGGGATAGATTTAAAAGTATAGAAAGTTAAAGCCATATGTGATGTATATGTTATCGATGATAACATTCACATTTTATATATATTCATATAAAGCAGCGGACGCCAACCGGAGGTTCGAGAGAAAACAAAGATCAAACTATCGTGTTGTCTTATGACAGAAAACCTGCTCTAATTTTGGTGATCCGAGAGATAATTTTGGTAATCCGAGAGATAATGTTGGTGGTCCAAGAGATAATTTTGGTGATCCGCAGAAAAATCCGGACATTATTTGCAATTTGTATGTTTTATTAATAATAAAACAAAAATAATTTGGGTTAAAATATATTTTATAATCCCCGCCTAAAATTGTTTCTCCTCAGTAAAGAACTAACATCCATGAAAGAATTTTACAGATATGTATCATCTATCGACAATATGACACACGTACGCCTCAGTATTGTTTAATAAAATGGAAGTTCTCTGATCATTATTTTACAAATGTATTCATCTTTTAAAAAAAAAATTATATTAGTGGTCTGCGGGATTTAAAATTATGAATTTTTTGGTCTGTGAGGTCCGAAAGGTTGGCGACCGTTTCTATAAAGTGTAGTGAGACCAGTTTCCATTAAATGAAGAAGGTTGTAGATAAATTGTTTGAATCCTCCTAATATATGTAAACAATAATATATGTGATCAATTCAATCGGGTGGCAATATAACCGTCCAGTATTTGAGAAGGTACTTGTCAAAGTTTTGACATTTGTTAAGGAATTCTGATCTGATATTTAGTTTGCAGGATTGTTAAGCTTTTCTGTGTATGATGTCTTTTTAACTACGCATAACCAGTGAGTTGCTTAATATTATGTCTTACAACTCAGCAGTACAATAAAATGGAAATCAATAAAATAAATACCGGATTAAAATAATTACTGTGATCGATATGATCGACTAAACCGTTGAAGGTGGTGCTCAGCATAACTAAAATCCAATGACTGGAACGACAAAATAATACACACACACGCACACGCGCACACACACATATACACATGCCCACACACACGCAGTACATGCATATATATATATATATATATATTATATATACATGATGTATACATTTTGCTTTAACATTTATATATATATGTATATATGTATATATACATATATACATATATATATATATGTATATATATATATATATATATATATATATATATATATATATATATATATATATATATATATATATATATATATACATATATGGTGGCTGCCAACTCGTTTTCGAGTACGGACACTACTTTATATCCATGTAGGAGAACCCCTACCGTTGCGCTGAACGAGTGTGACTTTATAGTCCAGCCAGCGACTTGAAAACTCTGGTACAAACACTACACTTGTGACAATTATTGACACATAGTGCTGGGCCCATGGTACCATGTGACGACAAGTGCAGAGAGATCTCCAGATATAAAGCAATGCCTGTGCCGTGAAGCTTTTATAGTGAGCAAAGGCACTGCACAAAGCCAGTCCCACTCTCTTAACCAAGATGATATTTACCAAAAAGAAGAACAAGTCAACATCATTGGATACCATCAGGGTTGCAGGTGTTATATCAGAGTTTTCCTTCTCCTAGAATTCTGCCTTGACAAAGGCTAAGGGATCATCTCTCCCGGTGATTTTGGATGGCCATTGATTCTTAAGAGCTCCTTTGCCCTTTGACAGGTTTTGTTCTTAGTCCTGCAGGATGTCCAAAGTCACCCTCCTCACCAAGAAACCTTGGTGGGGTTGCCAGTTTAGTCGCCAACAACCCGACCATGAGACAGGTTGTACTGGGATACATGTTACCAGTAGCACCATATGTTACCATATACATACATATATACATATATACATACATATAAATATATATATACAATGTATACACTTTGAAATAGCATCGTGTGTTCATATTGGTGCCACCTCCAGTAATCAATAATAACATATATACATAGGCAGAATTGGTAGAGTGTCGGACACCATGCTTTATAGCATAGAGTTATGGCCCTTTGTGTGCTGAGTTCAAATCATGCCGAGGTTAGCTTGGCCTTACAAGGTCGATAAAATAAAACACCGTGGGGTCGATTTAATCGATTTTCCCCTCCCATTCAAATTGCTGGCCTTGTGCCTAAAGTAGAAACAATTATATGTATATATCTAATATATATTTGTGAAATGGGTGGTGGTTGAAATTCAGATGTGCACGGTTAAATGGTAGTAGACGTGGTCGGACTGAGATGAAAATTTACACACCTATGTGAAAAGTGCCAAGGAAGCAAATAGACGAGGTTTCAAATCTCTAACTTGAAAAATGTGGTTCCTAGGGCCCCCAAACGGTCTATTTACTATCGCGTTCGGTGAGTTATTTCCCCGTTCTAATACATGGATGAGTTATTTACAATTTCACGTTCTTTCGCTGTTAATATACAGTACCAATTATTGAGAGTTTATTATAAAGAAGCAGTTTCTGGAAAAAAAATAGAAATATGCACTTGGGGCTGGACAGCGTACAAATGAGAATTGGAGCGACGTGAAAAGCGTTGTTTATTAACAGCGAAATAGCAATGTCGAAGATATGCAAGTTTGAAAATTCAGATTAATAAACTGTTGCCTTCAACAGTACGTTTCATTTTCACTGTACCGTTTTATGAAATCGATTCTGCAGTACGGTCACTGTTTTCCATCAAAAGAAATAAAACCCTTAAATTGCGTAGAAGGTACGCGTGTTTTTATTTTAATTCTAATACATGTTAACCACCACTAACAGTAAGTAGCATTTTTCAAATTGCATATCATCGACATTGCTATTTCGCTGTTAATAAACAACGCTTTTCACGTCACTCCACTTCTCATTGTACGCCGTCCAGCCCCAAGTGTATATTTCTATTTTTTTGCCTGAAACTGCTTCTTTATAATAAACTTTCAATAATATTTTTCAAATTATTAACTTAATAAAAAGTGGCCCAGAGTGCAACCGGGCTCAGCTGCTAGTATATATATATATATATATATATATATATATATATATATATATATATATATAAACTATTTATTATGATCAATTCCTTAAATATCAGTCAGATTGTCTTCCAAATGCCTAGGCCAACAGGAATGCTAGAAATAACTCAACGTTATGTCCTTATGTCAGCTCTAATTAATTAAAATTCTTTCTAAAAAAATAACTTTTGGAGCGATAATAAAATTGTATATATATATATAATAAAATTATATATATATATATAATAAAATTATATATATATATATATATATATATTATAAAATTATATATATATATATATATATATAATTTTATTATTGCCCCTAAAGTAATTTACCTTTTCTACAGAATTACCTAAGGTATATATGTATGTGTGTGTATATATATATATATATTATATATATATATATATATATATATATATATATATATATATATATATATATATATATATATATATATATATATATATATATATATATATACTAGAATTGGAGCTCTGAAATAGCAATATATATATGGATGTATATATAATGTATTTTGCAATACACTTTATGCTTAATTAAAAGCATTTTGAAGACCGTATGCTATTGTTTTAGCGTAGTGACAAATTCACTTACTTTAATCTCAGCAAACAGGGGAGATAAGCCGACAAGGCCTTGTTTCGCTTTTGTTGAAGCTTATCAAGGCTAACTACTCCGACCTGTCTACCGAGATTACTGATGTTATATTCTTATAGAATTCTAGTAAATAATCAGGAGCTGATTATACAGAGCGGTTGTTGGTCAGGCACAAATTAAAAATTAGAATTGGAGCTCTGAAATAGCAATATATATATGGATGTATATATAATGTATTTTATTAGATAGATAGATAGATAGATAGATAGATAGATAGATAGATAGATAGATAGATAGATAGATAGATAGATATGTAAGCTATCGCCGTATTTTGACTATAGAAATTAAAGAAATTATTTAGCCTGGTAGTGGGGTTAAGAACCCTCGGAGAAATGGAAAAAGATGAGTATTGACGTACATGTACGTCAATACTCATCTTTTTCCATTTCTCCGAGGGTTCTTAACCCCACTACCAGGCTAAATAATTTCTTTAATTTCTATAGTCAAAATACGGCGATAGCTTACATTTATAATAATTTCAAACCCGCCCGCTGTTTCGAAAACATTCTTACATATATATATATATAGCTAGTTGGTTAGTGATAATATATTACTATAAGTGACATCTGTTTGAGCAATCTATACTTTGAGATGAACTAGATATTCAGTATTAAAAGTGTGTCTTAACACTGACATCTTTTTGTTAATGCTATCCAGAGTTTTTATATTAAGAACAAGAAATCGAAGTTTTTGCTTCACATATTTTATTCGATATATAATGTATAACAGGTGTTTCGCAAATGACCATCTCGGAACCTTAATCGATAACAATAAGCTTCGTCTCTTGGATCGATATGCTCATCAACCGCAGTGGAAATCAGAATCAGAATAGGTTCATCTCTAAGTTGAATTGATTAAAGCGATTAGCTGATTATTTGTGAACTTAAAACACGTGTTATGCGTGATTATAAAAAGTATGTTTAACTGAGAGTTCGATCTCTCATTATTAATATATATGCATATGTAAGTGTGTGTTTAATGCGTGTATATATTTATATATATATGGAAATACACGCACACGAACACACACACACGTACACACACACACCACACACACATATATATATATATATATATAGTAGTTCCTCGGTTTTCGCGGGAGTTACGTTACTAGAGCATCCTGGAAGAGTGAAAAACCGCGAACATTGGACGTTGTCCATAAAAATGCCTATAAACGTCCAAATATAACGTAAAAGATAATTTTAAAAAATGGGAGCCTCTTATGCGAAGGGGCGCCCAATATGCCAGCAAACACGGTATATTGTTATTAATAATTTAGCATTAAGAAAATGTATATTACAACGACAAAAGTCATTAAAAAATCGCGGAAGATATTTACGATTCCGTGAATATGCGGTGGTTTCCACAAACAATTATTATTTCTATTGAAAATTCCGCGAATAACCGGGACCGTAAATGACGGTAGAGGGCGGGTACACTATATATATATATATATTATTAAAATAACAGATTAAAATTTCGCTGCTTTCACCCTCACCTGAGTTTCAGAAGATCCCGTTAAGGGTGAAAGCAGCGATTCTTTGCTTAAACTTTAATCTGTTATTTTAATAAATATTTTTCCTACGGTTTTTATATATTTTTATATCTATATTATCCTTGTCGAGCTCTCTTCGGATTTTAGTCTTCACATTTATTATTATTACTATATCCTGGGCAGTGGATTGGCAGTATCGGTAGAGGGTCGGACACCATGCTTTGCAGCATAGAGTTACGGCTTTTTATGATCTGAGTTCAAATTCCGTTGAGGTTAACTTTGCTTTCATCCGTACGGAGGTCGATAAAATAAAGTACCAGTAATGTACTGGGTAATTGCTGGCCTTGTGCCAATAGTAGAAACCATTATTATTACTATATATATATGTGTGACAAGTAAAAGTCATAAAACACATTAAATATTTTAGAATCAACTGAAGTACCGAAGTAGAATATGAAACCAAAACAGTTATCTTTCTTCGACTCTGTTGTTATTTTTAGGGAACGATAAGCGGTGACCCTGTTTATTTTTTTCAAAAGATGAGACATAATAAGTTGTTAAGAGTTGGTAGAGCGTCCGATAAAATGTTTAACAATATTTGTTGCGGCTCCTTAAGTTCTGAGTTGAAATCCCGCTGAAGGCACTTTTGTCTTCCATCCTTCCATGGTCGATAAAATAAAGTACCAGTTAAGTACTGGGATCGATATAATCGATTTTACCCTTTCCCGAACTACTGGCCTTGTGCCAATGTTTAAAATATGGGGGGGGGGGGCAATATTTTGTAACCATAACCGATTGTGATTTTGTTTCGATTACATCACATGACAGTCCTATAGATCCAATGTCTTTCCCTTTTTTTGTGAAAGAGTGTAAGTTGTGACATGAGGGGAAATTGTTTTCTGTTACTAGCGGGTTGAGTGTCCACGTAGTGGTTTCCTAGTTAATTAAACATTTGTTTGATTATACAAAAGTGTGTATTTGTAATTCATTGCCTTGGTAAGGCAATAATACATTCACAATATATGTAGTCCTAATCATTTGTATTCCAATATCGTCAAAGCTGCACCTTTAACGGACATTAGGATCTATTCGCACCGGTCACCGTATAGACTTCAAGCGTACTTGGACACCGTACTGTCGAGCTCCTCCAAAGTATCGGAACGTCGGAGGCCCGTCTGAGGGAGGAGCCCCGCGAAGTGGGGGTGGCTGCTGCAGCGGGGATTGTGGGAATGCTTTTGCGGTCTTGCTCCTTTACCATGCGCACTAGGCCCAGAAGACAATCACCCTCACCCTCCCACCTCCCCATTCTTCTGTGACACTAGAGTCCTTACTCTGCCCTCTCCTTTTCCGGATTTCTTTTTCTTTTTACTTAATATTTTCCTATTTTACATTCCATTCCTCTCGAACTATATTTTCTTTGTTTCTTATTCTACTAAACTGTATTTACCTGATACATTGGTCGACCGGTACGAAGAAGTAGCAGCCAGACCTTGCTGTTCAAGGATCGATCCCATTGTATGGCGTCTCCAGCAAAGTGTATGTTACGGCAACCTGGGCATGGCTCGGTTCTTGGGATTGTCTGGAAGTCCACATAATGGACCGTACATGAAATTTAAGAGACGAGGAACAACCAGTCGTAAAAGCCAAACTCGCTATCTTCAATTCGGTTTTCGAGCCAACTCTTACTTATGGCCATGAATCTTGGGTAAATGACCGAAAGAATACGATCGTGAATACAAGCGGCCTAAATGGGATTCCTCCGAAGGGTCTTTGGAGTAACATTACTCAATAGAATGTGTACCTCAAAGATCAGAGAGTCATTCCAGGTAGAGCTGTTACTTCTCCGAATTGAGAGATCACAGCTCCGATACTATGGACATGTGGTTAGAATGTCTCAGATCACAGCTCTGATACTATGGACATGTGGTTAGAATGTCTCAGATCACAGCTCCAATACTATGGACATGTGGTTAGAATGTCTCAGATCACAGCTCTGATACTATGGACATGTGGTTAGAATGTCTCAGATCACAGCTCCAATACTATGGACATGTGGTTAGAATGTCTCAGATCACAGCTCTGATACTATCGACATGTGGTTAGATTGTCTCAGATCACAGCTCTGATACTATGGACATGTGGTTAGAATGTCTCAGATCACAGCTCTGATACTATGGACATGTGGTTAGAATGTCTCAGATCACAGCTCCAATACTATGGACATGTGGTTAGAATGTCTCAGATCACAGCTCTGATACTATGGACATGTGGTTAGAATGTCTCAGATCACAGCTCCAATACTATGGACATGTGGTTAGAATGTCTCAGATCACAGCTCTGATACTATGGACATGTGGTTAGAATGTCTCAGATCACAGCTCTGATACTATGGACATGTGGTTAGAATGTCTCAGATCACAGCTCCAATACTATGAACATGTGGTTAGAATGTCTCAGATCACAGCTCTGATACTATGGACATGTGGTTAGAATGTCTCAGATCACAGCTCTGATACTATGGACATGTGGTTAGAATGTCTCAGGAAAGAATCACTGGACAGATTTTACAGGCAGGAGACCCAGAGGTAGATCCCGAGCAAGATGGTTGGATAATATCCATGAGATGGGCTGGTCACGCTTGGCGATCCGACCGGATCATTTGGAGACGGTTGCTTCTGACAGGAATAAGGGAGCAAAGAAGAAGGACCAACCTTATGTCAAGGTGATTCTGTTTGAAGATTATATTAAAAGTACACGTGTCTGTGTCATATTTAAACACTTACATATTCATTTAATGTCTAGCTTGCTGTTCAGTTGGTTGATCAACTGGTGCACTGATCGTCGAAAGTGGTGGAGTTCCATTTATCCTTTCATACATCTAGTCGTAAATAAGTCATCCGTGGGTGGACTTGTATGCTGGTAGCTATGAGGAAAACTAATTAATTATATGTTGTTCCAAACTGTATAAATTCTCGTTTTCTAATATAAATCTCGTTTTCTAATGTAAAAATCACGTTTTCTTATGTAAATATTTCGTTTTCTAATGTAAAAGAAAGTAATGTTGAGGTTTCCTATATTTTCTAAGACTATAGTGATGTGGTGGCTTCAACACATGTCCCTTGATAAGTATATGGCAGCGTTATGTGCCATGTTGTTGTTATCATTGTTGCTACTTCAAGTCATCTCTGATTATGCAGGCTCACTATCAAGTCATTCCAGACGTGATCAGACCATTAAAAAAAAAAATGTTATTTTTATTTTTCCATTTTCTACCCCCCACCCTGAGCACAGTGTACTTGCACTCCGAATTAACACCCTACGCCATTCTTTGTTTGATTTTTTTTTTGTTTTTGTTTTTGTTTTTTATTGTTTTAAACAGTGGTGTGTAAATTTAGGAGTAGGTTTTGCTGCTATTTCTAGCAAGTCTAGCGACCACATAGAACCTTACTACCCTGTTTGGTTCGTTCGTAAGTTGACGTGTAATGAAGTGAAGTGAAATGGGTTACAAGTAGAAAAGCAACACCAACAACAGCAACAACAACTAATAAAGTAAGAAACAAACAAAACAAGAAAACGGGTCGCAGACTCGATTCGCCCAGAAATTTATTTATTTCCATTTTTTTATTTCTTTAATTCTTTCTTTTCTTTCTTTTTTTTATATATTTATTGCAACTTAAAAAAAAAATGTTTTTCCTTCTACTGTTGCTGTTTAGTAAGTCAGGAGGACAGCTTCGTTGGGACATCATCACCACCACCAACATATTGGCCGTCACAGTCACCACTACCACCACCAGCCCCACAACCACCACCAACATATTGGCTGTCACAGCCACCACCACCACACCCACCATCACCATCACCACCACCAACATATTGGCTGTGACAGCCAGCACTACCACCACCACCACCACCACCACAAACATCAGCAGCTCTGGATTTCGGGAATGTTTCAAGAAGTGTAACTGTAGTAGTTTAGTTATCTGAGCTGTGTCTAGCAAGTGGACAGAAGGGTGTGTTCCTTTGCTACTGGCTACAGATAACCGATTACTACATATAACTACATCACCAACAACAACACCACCACCACCAACACCAACAACACCACCACCACCAGCAGCAGCACCACCACCACCATCACCACCACAACCAATCCCACCACCAGCACCACCAACACCAACACCACAGCCACCACCACCACTCCCACCACAACACCACCACCCCATCATCACCACGTTCACCATCACCACCACCAGTATCACCAACACCACCACCCCCACCCCCACCACACCATCACCACCACCACCACCAAAACCACCACCACCACACCACCCCACCACCACCACCATCACCACCCCATCACCACCACCACCATTATCACCACCACCACCACCACTATCAACAACAACAACAACAACAACAACAACAACTTTGACAAGATGCAAGTTAAGAGTTGCAGTTGCGGTGAAAGAGGTGGAGGAGGTGGTAGTTGTTGTTGTGGTGGTGGTGGTGATGGCAGTGACGATGGCGATAATGATGTTGATGGTAATGGCAGTGGTGATAATGGTGATGTAGTTGGTGGCGAAGGTGGTCAATGATGGCGGTGGTGGCAATTTCTTCTTCTCCTATTTCTTCTTATTCAACTTCTTCTTCTCCTCCTTCTGTTTCTTCTTTTCCTTCTCCTACTTCTTCTTCTTCTTCTTCTTCTTCTCATACTTCTCCTTCTTCTTCTACTACTCCTTCTTCTTCTTCTTCTACTTCTTCTTCTTCTTCTTCTTCTTCTTCTTCTTCTTCTTCTTCTTCTTCTTCTTCTTCTTCTTCTTCTTCTTCTCATACTTCACCTTCTTCTTCTACTTCTCCTTCTTCTTCTACTACTCCTCCTTCTTCTACTTCTACTTCTTCTCCTCCTTCTACATCCTTTCTAAGTTTTTATCTTCAAATAACCCACAATTCTTAAAGGAAGCTGTGCGATAAATGGCCAGGGAAGTAAAACACACACACACTCACATACACACACATACACTCACATACACACACACTCACATACACTCACATACACACACACGTACACACACAGACCTTACAGAAATCAACTTAAGATCAAAATATACACAAACACGCACACATAATTAATAACACACTGACACCGACAGACAGACAGACAGATGGACAGACAGACACATAGACAGACAGACAGATAGACAGATAGATGGACAGACATATTTCTGTTTATTTGCCACTAGGGCACAAAAGAAAAGGACATGTACATGGGGGGGGGGGGGAATTTACATATAAATCGAGTAAGAAAAATGTAATAAATAAAATTGTAACAAGAAGGTCCTCAATAAGGAGGGATCGTTTTGGGGTAACACACACCCCTGAAAAAAAAATGTGCGACCTTTCTCCACGGGAGCACAAAGAGAGGGTGCTCCCTTCTTCCTTTTCCACCTACAGGCTGAGGTAGAGAGAAGGCCCATTCACACGGGCCATTCTCGCAACTTTCACTCACCTTTCATAAAACTGGCTGGAGTGGAGCACCTCTCTCTCCATCCTGATCCTTCTCCCGAAATGGTATCGGAAAAAAAGGACCAGTTGTTGGTCGGAAAGAAAGGTGTCCGACCTCAGCCTTTTTAGACGCGTCCACCATATAACCTCTTTTACCATGGCTATTACACAGAGGAAGACCGCCTCTCCTTCATTTTTGAAGGGGGGAGGCGGCTTGATCGTTACAATAGACTCGGTGGTCAACCTAATTGGTCCCACCCGTGACAGCAGTTGTTCGACATAGCCCCACAGATCGGTAACGCCCGGGCAGTGCACCAATGCGTGCGCGATGGTTTCCTCGTCGCGCACGCATTTGGGACAAATCTTTTTCGAGGAGTCCCTACCCGGGCGCCCGTGTCTGTAGAGCTTATCCCGAACGGGCAGAGCCCCTCGGTAGCACTGCCAGGCCAAGGACTTCTGGAAGTTGTCCATAGGTCCCGGGCCGAAAGTCCTACCGAATAGACTGGCCAGTTCGTCCTCCATGCCTAGGATTTCTCCGAGGGCGTCGTCGCACCTGCTAACCACCAGCCCTCTATAGAATGACGAGGTGGAGTCTCAACCGATAACCGGGTCCGCCTGCCAGAGAGCCGTGAGCGCCTGGGCATACTCGGTGTGCCAGTCGCCCAGTTTTATCGGTCTTTGCTTCACCCAGGACTGAAGCTCGGTGAGCGAGACGAGCTTCGGGAAGGCTCGCCTCACAAACGGGGCCCACACCGGTTGACCGGTGAGGAATACCTGGAGGTGCCTTAGCCTCAATGCGTGTTTACGCATTTTTAGCCACGGCATCCCCAGCCCTCCTTTCAAAGGGTGTTGACAGCAGATGGATCTCCTCACCAGAGGAGAGCTCTTCTTCCAAAGGAAATAAAAGAGAGCGCGCTCCATTTTGGCGAGGATCTCACCCGGGCAAGGCACGACAGTCAAGCGGTAATAGATGACGGACGCTATGTAAGCGTTCGCCACCTCCGCCCGACCTTTCAGGGATAGTTTGTACTCGGCCCACTTCTGGGTCAGTGCAAACACCCTGTTCGTCACCTCACCCCACTTTTTCTCCACCTGGAGGTCCGGCCGAACCAGACCCCAAGCAACTTCACCGGGCCCTCCGTCCACCGTCCGACGATACCGTCGGACGACATCGCTTTGCCCCTCCACTCGCCGAGTTGCAAAGCGACTGACTTGTCCCGGTTCAGTTTAGCCCCTGTCAACCTTTCGTACTCCTCCAGTGAGGTGCCGATTGCCTCGATTTACGCGGTGGTCGACACCATTACTGTTACGTCATCGGTGAAGGCCGACACCGCTTTGCGCAATCCCGGTTCCAAAGGGATGCCCTGCAACAACTCCAACTTCCGCAGTAGTGGCTCGAGAGCCAATACATACAGAAGGGAGGAGAGAGGGCACCCCTGTCGGAGGGAGCGGGTGATTTCGAAAGGCTCCGAGAGGTAGCCGTTCACCTTGACTCTAGAGCAGATGCGGCTGCTGTGCATGGCAGTGATCCAGCCCCTGAAAACGGGTCCGAACCAAGCCGCCGCGAGCACCGCATCCAGGTAACCATGGTCCACCCTATCGAACGCTTTAGACTGATCTAAATTTATCAGGGCCCCACCAAAGCCGGGTTCGTTCCCAACCCTCTCTATGATGTATCGCATGAGGTGGGGGTTGTCGTGGATGGACCTGGACGGGATAGCGCATGTCTGCGCATCTCCCACCAGGCCCCCCACGACAAGCGCCAACCTCTTCGCTAACACCTTGGCCAAAATCTTTAACTCTGCATTTAGCAGAGTTATGGGCCTAAAATTACTAATGTCATCCCCCTTGTTCTCGTCTTTCCTCACTAGAGAGACTACGCCCTTGGTCACAGAACAGGGAATTCTCCCGTTCTGTTGCCAGTTGCAGTAGACCGCCTCGAGGAGATCGGGAACAAGTCCGGCATATTAATATATAGTTCGCAGGGCAGACCATCGAGCCCTGGAGATTTGCGTTTGCCGCATAGGCTCAGCACGTCCCCTATTTCAGCAGCTGAGATCGGCCCGTCGAAGGACCTCGCCTCCTTGTCCGAAAGACGCGGCAGGTCGTCGAGGTATGGACCGAAATCCACATCTCCACCCCCCCCCCCCCCCCCGCCCCTCCCGAACAATCGGGCAAAGTGCCTTTGAAAGGTCCCGCGCATTCGCTTAGGTTCAAGGATCACCCGTCCATCCTGGTCTCACAAAGACCGGATAGTGGATCTAATCCCACTTTTGGCTTCTGTCACGCGGGCCCAGCTAACAGCTTTGGTCCCCTCGTTTCCCAGAGCACGTATTTTGCTTCGGACAACGCAGCCTTCGTGTTTCGCGTCGAAGAACTGGCTCAAGGCCGTTCTCGACGCTTGCACTCTGGCCACGTTGCCGCTTCTCATTGCCTCTTCAACATTAACTACCAACTCCCTTTCCTTCCTATTTCTATCTGAGGCTAACTCCTTACTAACTCCTATTGAAACTACTCTAATCTCTCTTTTTAGAGAGCCCCACCACCTGTTGTTGACGATGGCGCCCGTCAACCGCTCCTTAACTAAGGTTCTAATCTGGTCCCTGTAAGCTCTACTTGCCGGTAAGGACAAGTTGAGCTTCCAGTAACCGGGTCCCTGCCTATACGTTCCATCAAGGTAGGCTACGCAGGTCACTAACTTGTGGCCTGAATAGCCCACCATGAGCATTTCTGGACAACTTAAAAAGTCCCTATCCTTAATTCTAACTAAGAACCTATCTAGGTACGATCTAGATTGACCGCTATTATTTGACCAAGTCCAGGTTGGCACAGTCGGAAAATCTAGTCAATATCTATCGGCCAGGTCAAATCGGCCGATTAACCCCTTGAGGCTATTACACCCCCCTCTATAAGGACATGCCTCTACATAGTCCCAACGTGCATCTAGGATACCATTCCAGCCCCCCACTAAAAGCAAGGAGCGGGACGTCCCTAGAAAAGTCTCCAGACGATGGAAGAAGTCCGACTGCATTGCCCCAAAAGGGGCGTACATAGCGACAAGCCTAAAAGCTTCGCCTTCACCGCTGCCAAGGTCCAGAACCACGAGTCGACCCTCCGGGTCCAAGTGTACTGTCTGTGTAGCGAGACCCAGATGTTTTTGCAGCAGAACGACAACCCCGCCCCCACCTCCGGGCTGACAGAGAGATGCGTGCATCTCAAAGTCATCAAAGGTGGGGGCTAGTTGTCGCACGCTATTGATCCGGGCCTCGCAAATAACCATCACATTTAAACATTGTGACCTGAGGTCATTTAGAAGTTTAGCTTGCTTCCAAGGTGAACCCAGGCCACGCGCATTTAGACAACTTACTCTTAACACAGCCATGTTGATGGTAAAGAAAGAGGCACTTACCTCTCTGCGTCCCGGGGTCCGGGCTGCTCAGTTTCCATGGGGCTGGTGGAGGGGTTGTTGGGTGGGGTGGTGGTTTGTGGTGGTGTGGGGGTATTAGTGTGTGGAGGGGTTGGGGTGTTTGGAATTGTGTGGGTGTTTGAGGAGGGGAGGGGAAAACCTTTCAGGGGGACGCGGTTGAGTGGCCTGGTGCAGGGTGGCCCCACGTCCTCAGGGTAAATGTTTTTCAATGTTTTGAAAATGTCAATTGGGACTTTCACCATTTTCAGGTTAGGGAGCCCCATTGCCATTGCAAAATTCGGCCCTTCGGTACAAACCGAAGGATTGTTGTCTATTTTTTCTGTTAAGTTTTTATTGTTTTTGTTTATGTATGTGTAGAGTTTTTGTGTTGTTGTGTTTGTTTTTGCTTGTTCTTGAGTGAGCTTGCGTTTTGTTGTATGTGTTGTGTTGTCAGGTGGGGTTATTTTTGTTAGTGTGGTGTGTGTACGTTTTTTCCATTTGACATTTTGGAAGGGAGCCCCCTCGTCTTCCGAGGATATGAGCTCCTCTTCCGTATTGGAGGGGAGGGGTACATTGCCAGGTTGTGTATGCACTGCGTGTGTTTTTGTATTTGTGTTCTGTGGGGAGGGGCTGGGTGGGACCGTGTTTTGGGTTGTTTTCTTGAGCTGTTGTTGTTGTGGTGGTGGTGCTGGGGGTGGTGGTGTTGTTTTTTGTTGTCGTTGTGGTGGTGATGGTAGTGTATATTGTTGTTTTTGTGGTGGTGGTGCTGGTTGTTTTTGTTGTTGTTGTGGTGTTTGTAGCAGTTTTTTTTGTTGTTAGTAGAGGGCAGGCCGTCCTCAGGTGACCTCTGCCAGCGCAGTGGTAACATGGGTCTCTTGCCTTCCACCGTAATATTGATAAAGGTTCGCCCATGCAGTAGGACTCGGTCGGGTATTCTGGCGATTCTCTCAGGTGTCATCTGTAAGAGAACATCCAGACTTTTCCCCCCGAACAGTCCACTGGTGGACTCCCCTGCTGATATAAGGATGTCCTTTTCTAGGTCCGTAAATCCTGTCAGGACGGACCAGATGTTTACTTCTGGCGTTGAGCTCCACATTCTTAGTCTCTAAGTTCTTCTTCCTTTATACGTGGGGAAGAAGGTGTATTGTGGTGACACTATAGGTGCCACCGAGCATTTTTGAGCCAGCATTTCGTCCTTCATTCGGACCATAATGCTGGCATACAGCTTTCCTCTTTCAATAAAGAGTATGTCTTCTTTTATGTCTTTCAGAACCAGCACAATTTGACTTTCTGTCAATTGAGCTGGCTTTCTTGTTGTGTTGGATATCGTCCTGAAGGTTATGGTATTCCTATATACCTGTTGACGAACTTCTACTGGGGAGTTGATCGTAAAAGACCATCCTCCCCAAAAGATATGTATTTTCTGGCATTTAGCAAGTGTTGCTTAGCGTTAGTAATTAATGTCTATGGGCTTGTACTCGATAGCTTTCCTGACCGTTTGGGCAAAAGAAACTTTGCTGTCTTTGTTGCTTTCGCTTCGTTCATTGTTGCTTGTTGTTGCAATGTTGTTGGTTTCATCTTTTGTGGTGTTTATTTTCTTGTTATTTTTCTCTTCAAAATTTAGGTTTTCACTTGAATTAATATTCTTTTTTTCATTCGAGAGGAGGGGCTGTTCAACAGTTTGAATTGTTGTTCCCCCTTTCTCGCTTTTTTTGGTAGGCGTGGCGTTAGCTTCCAATATGGCTTCCTCGTTTTGAACGATATCGATGAACATTTTGAATTAAATATTTTTTCACCCCAAAAGGGGTGAAAATATATTTACCCTACGTCTACAGTCCCAGACTAGGGGTTACAGTCAACAATAGAAAAACAATTTAAATAATACACTCACAAATAATCCAAGTAAAGATTCCAAATCGAAGAGCCGATGTGTAAGACGTCTACTATCAAAGACTGGCAGACAGACAGACACACATACAGCGAGACAGACTGACTGACAGACAGACTGACTGACAGACAGAGAGACAGACACATATAACCACATACATATATATATAGAAAGAGAGATGGGAATAGAGACATAAAGAGAGAAACTCTCTAACACATGTCACAGTTATTCATTAAAACACTCACATTTTCACAAACATGGACTGCCATGTGTTTGTGTATATATATATATATATATATGCATATATATATATATATATATATATATATATATATATATATATATATATATATATATATATATATATATATAGAGAGAGAGAGAGAGAGAGAGAGAGAGAGAGAGATACATACACACACATATATATATATATATATATATATAGGAACCAGTAAGACCCCGACAGCTGAGCTCAAGCCCTTTCGACGGCTAATTCTGGACTAAATTTAGGTTTTCACTTGAATTAATATTCTTTTTTTCATTCGAGAGGAGGGGCTGTTCAACAGTTTGAATTGTTGTTCCCCCTTTCTCGCTTTTTTTGGTAGGCGTGGCGTTCTAAATTTAGTCCAGAATTAGCCGTCGAAACGGCTTGAGCTCAGCTGTCGGGGTCTTACTGGTTCCTATTACCCACTCTACTACCTCAAGTATTGAGTACTTTGGTGCGTTATGGTCCACCTGGTTCCTTACCACATTTCCTTCGTTATATATATATATATATATATATATATATATATATATATATATATATATATATATATATATACACATATATATATATAAATTAATATATGATAAACACTTACGTGTTTTTGTTGCAATTAGGCAGACTATATGTATTTGAATTAAGATATTTCATTCTAGCTATTTTATTGTCAATTGCAACAAAAACACGTAAGTGTTTATCATATATTAATTTATACGGCTCAGAAGTGATTCTTAGAGCTAAAATAATTGTAAATGACCCCATTGAGTGTAAACTCTAAGTTATATTATATTACTGCTCCCACAGTTGAGCTGAATTTGTAATCCCATATAAACGGCTGTTATTTCTAGCACTATGAGTGTGGGAGGCTAGAGGACTGGAATAAGTCGTGTGCAAAACCTCGTGTATTTTCGCTACGTTAACCAGACCTTAGGCATTTTTCCGAGATGAAGTTACTTAATTTATCTGGGTACCTATTGATAAACACAGAAAATTAATTATCTCACTACTGATTAATTAATTATTTCACTATTATATCATCCTTTGTGAAACATGTTTAAATTTTGAAGTTCGGACTGATCTGTGGAAAAAGTTTGTATTTTGAAATTTAAACGTGTCTAGGTACCAAGGCCTTTTGCCCATATGTGTTTGTGAGTATTGATTTATTATTTTTTAGATCGACACAGGCAGACTATATGTATTTGAATTAAGATATTTCATTCTAGCTATTTTATTGTCAATTGCAACAAAAACACGTAAGTGTTTATCATATATTAATTTATACTGCTCAGAAGTGATTCTTAGAGCTAAAATAATTGTGAATGACCCCATTGAGTGTAAACTCTAAGTTACATTACACACACACACACACACATATATATATATATATATATATATATATATATATATATATGGTGGCTGCCAACTCGTTTTCGAGTACGCCCACTACTTTATATCCATGTAGGAGAACCCCTACCGATGCGCTGAACGAGTGTGACTTTTTAGTCCAGCCAGTGACTTGAAAACTCTGGTACAAACACTGCACTTGTGACAATTATTGACACATAGTGCTGGGCTAATGGTACCGTCTGATGACAAGTGCAGAGAGATCTCCAGATATAAAGCAATGCCTGTGCAGTGAAGCTTTTATAGTGAGCAAAGGTACTGCACAGAGCCAGTCCCACTCTCTTAACCAAGATGATATTTACCAAAGAGAAGAACAAGTCAATACCATTGGATACCATCAGGGTTGCAGGTGTTATATCAGAGTTTTCCTTCTCCTAGAAGGGTCCTTCCTAAGTTTGGCATCGGTTGAAACTGGCACCAATCAAATTTGTCTAGGCCCACGATTCCACTACATGGAGTTTCTTAGTATTTACACACACACAGCCGCGCATAGACACAGACGCATACATACACACGTACAAACACACGCACAAACACACACATATCGCTATCCACACATACACACTGACACACCCTACACACACACACTCACACACCCTACACACTCACATACGTACACACTCACACACCCTACACACACACCACTATCCACACACACACACACTCATACATACACGTACACACACATACACACACATACACACACATACACACACATAAACACACATACACACACATACACACACTCACACACCCTACACACACACACACCACTATCCACACACATACACACTCACACACTCTACACTCACACGCACCACTATCCACACACATACACACGCACACACACACCCTACACACGCACACATACACACCCTACATACACACACAGACACACATACACGCCCTACACTGACACACACATACACACACATACATATAACAACAGCCAAAGTAAAAGAGTAAAAGACTACTTAGATCTGGCCTATGACGATAGTGTGTGTGTGCGTGTGTAAATGTTTCTGTGTGTGTGTGTGTGTGTGTTTCTGTGTATATATGTGTGTGTGTGTCTGTATATATATGTGTGTGTATGTTTCTGTGTATATATATGTGTGTGTTTCTGTGTATATATGTGTGTGTGTTTCTGTGTATATATGTGTGTGTATGTGTCTGTATATATATGTGTGTGTGTGTTTCTGTGGATATGTGTGTGTTTATGTATATATGTGTGTGTATGTGTTTCTGTATATATATATGTGTGTGTATGTGTGTCTGTATATATATGTGTGTGTATCTGTATATATGTGTGTGTATGTGTGTCTGTATATATATATGTGTGTGTGTGTCTGTATATATATATGTGTGGTGTGTATGTGTGTCTGTATATATATGTGTGTGTCTGTATATATATATGTGTGTCTGTATGTGTATATATATGTGTGTGTCTGTATATATAAATGTATGTCTGTATATATATATGTGTGTGTCTGTATATATATATGTGTGTGTCTGTATATATATATGTGTGTGTCTGTATATATATATGTGTGTGTCTGTATATATATATATGTGTGTGTCTGTATATATATATGTGTGTGTCTGTATATATATATGTGTGTGTCTGTATATATATATATGTGTGTGTCTGTATATATATATATGTATGTGTCTGTATATATATATGTGTGTGTCTGTATATATTTATATGTGTGTGTCTGTATATATATATATGTGTGTCTGTATATATATATGTGTGTGTCTGTATATATATATATATGTGTGTGTCTGTATATATATATGTGTGTGTCTGTATATATATATGTGTGTGTCTGTATATATATATATGTGTGTGTCTGTATATATATATATGTGTGTGTCTGTATATATATATGTGTGTGTCTGTATATATATATGTGTGTGTATGTATATATATATATGTGTGTGTCTGTATATATATATGTGTGTGTCTGTTAATATATATATGTGTGTGTCTGTATATATATATGTGTGTGTCTGTATATATATATATGTATGTGTCTGTATATATATATGTGTGTGTCTGTATATATATATATGTGTGTGTCTGTATATATATATATGTGTGTGTCTGTATATATATATGTGTGTGTCTGTATATATATATGTGTGTGTCTGTATATATATATGTGTGTGTCTGTATATATATATGTGTGTGTCTGTATATATATATGTGTGTGTCTGTATATATATATGTGTGTGTCTGTATATATATATGTGTGTGTGTCTGTATATATATATGTGTGTGTCTGTATATATATATGTGTGTGTCTGTATATATATATGTGTGTGTCTGTATATATATATGTGTTTGTCTGTATATATATATATGTGTGTGTCTGTATATATATATGTGTGTGTCTGTATATATATATATGTGTGTGTCTGTATATATATATGTGTGTGTCTGTATATATATATGTGTGTCGGTATATAAATGTGTGCGTAATGGATTTCTGCTGAGTAAAGAAATAATATTCCTTGATATTAAGAATAAGTGGCAAATATATAAATACACACACGTATATATATATATGTGTGTGTATATATATATGTGTGTGTGTATATATATATATATGTGTGTGTGTGTGTGTATATATATATATGTGTGCGTGTGTGTGTGTATACACGCAATATAATTTTATATAAACATTTATACATTCATATAACCCTGCATATAAAATTATATATATATATATGTGTGTATGTATGTGTATATATATATGTATGTGTATATATATATATATATATATATATATATATATATATATATATATATATATGTATATATATGTATATATATATATATATATATACATATATATATATTTATATATATATTTATATATATATATATATATATATATATTTATATATATAATATATATATATATATATATATATATATATATATATATATATATATATATATATATATATATATATATATATGTATATATGTATGTATCTATGTAGTATGTATGTATTTATATATGTGTATATATATGTGTATATATATAGCGTGTGTGCTTGAGTGTGTATTCAACAAGTGACAGACGGTTTAGTATGATGGAGTAAAGAGAGACAGGGGAGTCAGAGAAAGAAAGAAGAGAGAGTTTGGGGTGGAGTGGTAAATAGAAGAAAGACAGTGGGAGGGAGGGAAAGGGAGAAAGTCTCACTATGTGAAAAATAAATCTTAAAAAGGTGGTTTCGGGTGGTGTTGGGGCGGTTGGCTGTTGCGAAGGGTGGGGGTAATTATCAGAGGTTCTCTTAGCACTTTGCCTAGTATTTTTAGTGAATCAACATTTCCCGAGAGGAAATATCCAAAATTATACGCATCGTGGGTCAATGATTGGCAGAATCTTTTAGTCATTCCGGCTCCTTACATTCTTGCACGTTTAAGACCTTGTGATATGGTCGTGGGTTCGATACCTGAACTGGGTGGTTCGGGTTAGGTTCTTTAACAAAATATTTTAATTTCACATACGCGAATACGAGCGGCCGAAATTGTATTCCTCCAAGGGATCTTTGGAGTAACGTTACTTGATAGAGTGTGTAGCTCGGAGATGAGAGAGAGCCGCTACTTCTCTGAATTGAGAGATCACAACTCTAATACTATGGCTGTGTGTTTAGAATGTCTTAGGAAAGAATCGCTGGACAGATTTTATTATAGCAGAAACCAACTGGTAGGGGACCCAGGAGTAAACCTCGAGCAAGATGGTAGGATAACATCCACGAGTTTGGCTGGTCACGGTTGGGAAACCAGCCGGATCAGTTGGAGACGGTTGCTTCTGACAAGACCTGCTGGATGGGAGTGTTTGAGATCTCTGGCCCCACGACTCTCTCAAGAAGAAGAAGAAGAAGAAGAAGAAGAAGAAGAAGAAGAAGAAGAGGAAGAAGAAGAAGAAGAATGAACACGTTGGACAGAGACCTATTTGTTCTGGTTCTCTGAGTTTAAATTCCACTGAGGTCAACTTGGAAGAAATTGGCGGTTTTGAGATCTGGAAAAGAGGTGGGTTCCACCTACTTTAAAATACCTAAGGCACAGCGCCACCCCTACCACATCTTTAGGAGTTAAAACTCCATCTATCAGTACATCCATCCATCCATACATACATACATACATACATACATACATACATACATACATACATACATGGTGGCTGCCAACTCGTTTTCGAGTACGGCCACTACTTTATATATAGCCATGTAGGAGAACCCCTACCGTTGCGCTGAACGAGTGTGACTTTTTAGTCTAGCCAGCGACTTGAAAACTCTGGTACAAAGACTACACTTGTGACCATTATTGACACATAGTGCTGGGCACATGGTACCATGTGACGACAAGTGCAGAGAGATCTCCAGATATAAAGCAATGCCTGTGCCGTGAAGCTTTTATAGTGAGCAAAGGCACTGCACAAAGCCAGTCCCACTCTCTTAACCAAGACGATATTTACCAAAAAGAAGAACAAGTCAACATCATTGGATACCATCAGGGTTGCAGGTGTTATATCAGAGTTTTCCTTCTCCTAGAATTCTGCCTTGACAAAGGCTAAGGGGTCATCTCTCCCGGTGATTTTTGGATGGCCATTGACTCTTAAGAGCTCCTTTGCCCTTTGCCAGGTTTTGCTTTTAGTCCTGCAGGATGTCCAAAGTCACCCTCCTCACCAAGAAACCTTGGTGGGGTTGCCAGTTTAGTCGCCAACGACCCGACCATGAAACAGGTTGTACTGGGATACATGTTACCAGTAGCACCAACTGGTGACCTGACACATAAATACATACATACATACATACATACATACATATATAATAACAAAGGCGAGGTGTTACAATGAAGAATCTATTGATCAGTCATAGTTACAATCTTTTCACAAACAATGGACTCATGACCCCGGTTGATATCCCCGACCAGATAACAGATCTGCCTGATTCTCAGATTAATGCTATCACAACAAAATACATGTTCTTATTATATACACTCTACTCTAGCATTGAGAGCTGACTTTGGTGCCCTTACCAGTTTTCTAGGGATTTACTGAACCTTCTTATATATAACGGGATCTGAAACTCTTAATATATATGTGTTGTTAGGTAATTCCACAGGAACAGCAAAGGAAAAAAGGGTGCTCCATGTATAGAACAGAGCTATTTAATTAGAAGGTGAACAACACAGAATATAACTACTCCATTACCAAAGGTTGCTGGATCACAGACAATAATAATATACGCAGGGAGCGTTCGTCAGACAGTAATGTAGTAGTTATATTTTGTGTTATTCACTTTCTAATTATATATATATATATATATATATATATATATATATATATATATATATATATATATATTTGAAGTGAAGCGAAGTTAGTTGTTGATATTAAACAGTACATAATAGTTAATTCGGTTAGATATAACATTTACTTCACTTCAGTTAGAAAAGGAATATGATTACTACTAATCATAAAAGTACAATGTTGTATGTAAACATTCGTAAATGAATACCGTGTTGTTGAAGTTTTGTTGAAGATACTTTGTTTTATGTGTTATACTGAAATAGAAGGTACCAGGTGTCCGTCGGTAGTCGAGTCCCTAGTAGAGGAGACTTCTGATGTCATCTCCCTAGGACCACCTCCCTACTATCGTCTGTCATTAGTATCAGTCCCTAGTAGTGGAGACTTCCTGGTGTCCTTGACCTTAGGACCACCTCCCTACTATCACCCGTCATTAGTATCACCATAGAAGTTAAAAGCCAAGTGTCCTCGTTCCATGACAGCTTATTTATCGAACGCTAGTTATTTTTTTTATCAAAGGTCGATGACCTCCCACTGCATTTCTCTCGGTGGTAGTGGTACTGGTGGTGGTGGTGTTGGTGGTGGTGGTGGTGGTGGAGGTGGTGGTAGTAGTGGTGGTGGTGGTGGTGGTGATTATGGTGGTGGTTGGTGGTGATGGTGGTGGTGGTGGTGGTGGTGGTGGTGGTGGTGGTGGTGGTTGTGGTAGTAGTACTGGTGGTGGTAGTAGTGCTGTGTGGTGGTGGTGGTGTTGTTGTTGGTGGTGGTGGTGGTGGTGGAGGTGGTAGTAGTAGTGGTAGTGGTGGTGGTGATTATGGTGGTGGTGGTGGTGATGGTGGTGGTGGTGGTGATGGTAGTGGTGGTGGTGGTGGTGGTAGTGGTTGGTGGTGATGGTGGCGGTGGTGGTTGGGATGTTGGTGGTGGTGGTGATGGTGGTGGTGGTGGTGGTGGTGGTGGTTGTGGTGATGGTGGTGTTGGTGGTGTTGGTGGTGGTGTTGGTAGTTGATGTCGTTTGGCTTTTCATCGTTTGATGCTGCTGTTGTTGTTGATATTGGTGTTGTTCGTTTTTATGCTGTTGTTGTTCTTATAGGTGTAGGTGTCTATAAGCTCTGACCCGGTCACTAAACACGAGGGTCAGTCTATTTAAACAATGTTGTCCTCTTCCTTCTACATTTGTGGGAAAGGACGTTATAGACATTCAGGTAGAGTTGTGCCTTCTCGTCTTTCTTTTCACCATATTTAAAACAAAGAACATAAGAATACTATTCACCTCTAAAGCACAAGGGTCACTCGATGAGGCCTATGTCAAAGCGAATGTTGACTACATCCAAGAGGAGATCAATAAGATTCCAAGCCTGCATGCAGCGAAACCACTTGCTGCAGTCTGGAAAACAATAAACACACTTTCTGGGAGAAAGTCAATGCCCTCTATCCGACCCAAAGGTGGTTCCGCTGAAAAGCACAAAGCCAACTGGCTCCACCACTGTAAGAAACTCCTTGGAGAACTCCCACAGAACAGTGGCGGCCAGCCACTTCCTCTGTATCAAATATCCAGCAACCTGGATATCAATACCAATCCATTTACGATCGATGAACTCAAAACGACGCTCAAAGAAATCTCCAACAACAAATCTCCAGGTCTTGACAATTTACCAACTCTGCTGTGGAAAGATCCAACTTTTCATGACTTCCTTCTTGAGTTCTACAACCACACTATCATACATCACTCGCCTCCCCAGCCTGGAATGTCCCCAAAAAGTGTAGCCAATTATAGAGGTATAACTTTTATGCTAATTGTGACAAAAGTCTACAAGCTTCTGTTAAACAGGATAGTCCCTGCCCTTGATCCTTTACTTCCCAAGAACCAGAATAGATTTAGAAGAGGCAGCTCAACAACTGTTCAAATTCTCTCTATTCGCCGCATACTGGAAGAAATGA
The DNA here is from genome assembly GCA_964016885.1 of Eledone cirrhosa. Lineage (NCBI taxonomy): Eukaryota > Metazoa > Mollusca > Cephalopoda > Octopoda > Eledonidae > Eledone > Eledone cirrhosa. Next base: position 22,807,221 of record OZ024744.1, read on the forward strand.
AAAAACCTCAACAGAGAGATCAAGATCTGTTTTGTCGACTTTCGCAAGGCGTTTGATTCTATCAGTAGATATCTTATGTTTAAAATACTTAAACTCTACGGAATAACTGAAATTGTTGAAGCAATTGAAGGTCTGTACAAAAACACCACTGCCACCGTTGTATAACCTGATGGCGAGACTGAATCCTTTGAAGTAAAAGCAGGAGTTCCACAAGGTGACACACTTGCCCCTTTTCTCTTCATGGTTGTTCTGGACTATGTCCTGCATATCTCGCTAGACAACATGAAGGAGAAGTGACCCCTTCTGAAACGCCACTAGAGCAGTTGCAACCCTGCACAATACCTGACTGACCTAGATTTCGCCGATGATCTTGCCCTGATTTCTTAATCTACATTCTTATTACACCTTCAGATTTATACCTGTGATTAATGGGGCACTGGGATATGTTAGTAACTGCCTCAATACAAACCTTGAGAAGCTAGGCTTCACAGGAACAGAAAGAACACAACTAGTTAGGAAATTACAAGTACAATCCATTAATGGAACAGTAAAAATATGTAAAGCATTCCAAAAATGTTGCATCTAATAACTGCATATACACATGTACAGATACAAGGCATATACACATGCACACATACAACTCAAAACATACACATACACACATGCAATAACATCCATATCTACACACGCATACATGCAGACATACATACATAATCTAACTAGTTGATGTTGTGTAAATTCCAACGAGAGAGTCTTGTGTCTATTTTAGAAACCGACTCTTTCTCTATTGGTAAACATTTGTGAAATTATAAAACCAGAAGAACATATATACATACATACACACATTCTTCAGGTATCGGCGTTTTTCGCTAACAGCTCTCAATTCTTGTTTGAGGGTGATCAGCTTATATTGGAGAGTTCTGGTTCTACTGTTACCAAACATCGTCTCTATTTTATTTTTCACTCTTTGTTGGTGAGGAGTGAGGTTTTTTGTGTTTGTTTGCATGTAAGGAGCATTGTCACATATCCTATGTTTTTTCGTAGGTCAGCACTCTTTTTTTCTATTTTAGTTATATATGATGGTATTTTTGGTGGTGTTTTGTTCTTGTTAATATCTCTGCTATCACCAAGATAATGCTTCACTGTCGTTGCTAAGGCATATAAACAGGCGTTGATTTGCCAAAATGTTGGGGTTTTTATCCGTCGTAAATATTCATCCCCTATTTCGTCAATAACACGTAGTATTTCATTATTTGGTTTTTTATTCACCATTGTCATTTTAACACGTTCAGCAAGAGAGATATTTATACATGAGTTAATTTCTCTCTGGAAGATTTCGTTGAGGGAAATTTTCAATTGTTTATACTTTTGATTATCATTATCGATAGTATTTTCCACAACAGTCGAGATAGACTCGGATGGTATACGTGGTGTCACATTTATTCGATTATTATTATTTCTTCGATTATTATTATTATCGATAGTGTTTCCCCCAGCATTCGAGGTAGACTTAGATGATACACGTGGTGTCAAGTTTCTTACAGGCATAGTTGTTTCATGGTGCTGTTCGACCTGGCTGCTAGGAAGTCTAGTAGCATGGCGACCTGTAACACGTGTTATTGATAACATGTTTGTTGTGGGGGACTTATAATTAATCATATTTATCTTATTTTTACGTTAAAAAAATGTCGCTTTTTGGCGTAATTGTTTCGCTGTGAAATAATTTAGCTCTGGGTGCATTTCGTCCCAGTGTAGCTTCATTCTATTCATATAGCCAATGGAGGGATTGTTTTTTGCCATTTTATAACAATTAAATAAATCATTATTAAGTTCGCAACTCCAAGAGAAATGCGATTTATAATTTCGGTTTCTTCTGTAGCTACAACTGAATAAAGTTTGATTACCTTCCTTGTTATTTGTCTTCGATACTTCCTTAATTTTGTTGTTGATGTTGTGTTCAGCCATGCTGTTTGTAGCAAATCCTTGTAAAATGAATTATGTATTTAGTCGGATATCTCTACGAATCGAATAAAAGGTGTCTTCAGAAGATATAGTTAGAAGAATAACCAGTTATTCAACCTGGCTGTAGTTGTGGCTTTACTGTCGGAGATAGTATTCATCTTAAATTTAATAAATAGTCTCCCACGACAAAATATGCGACTGATGGCGTTGACTGCCTTTGAGGCCCCATCCCAGAAATACATAGATTCCTTTTGGAGAAATATATGGGGTGAAAAGAAGAATTTCAACCAAGATGCAGTGTGGCTAAAAGAAATCCGAAAGAACTATTGCTCCTACAGTACAACAAAAACATACAAAATAAGTGAGGGTACTCTTGAGACTGTGATAGGAAAACTCCAAGATAAGAAAACACAAGGAAGAGACATGATTGTCGGCTATTGGTACAAAAAACTGATATTCTATCGGAGGTATCTTACTGACCTCTACCAACAAGTTCTTAAGGGAGATACACTTATACCAGAATGGTTGACATTAGCACAAACGTTACTGGTCCCCAAGAACAAAGACACCCACTTGGCAAAAAACTACCGACCCATTGCATGCCAGAACCTGATGTATAAGATGTATACAGCCTGCCTGAACCTATTCCTCCAAGATCACTGTTAAAGTAATAACATCATCACAGATGAACAAGCAGCTGGAAAGAAAGTGGTTTGGGGATGTGCTGAACAACTCCTAATCAACAAAACTGCGATGTCGGAGGTGCGACAACTTAGGAGGAATATGGCTACAGTCTGGCTGGACTACAGGAAAGATTTCGAGTCTGTTCCCCACTCTTGGATGATAGAGGCCCTCCAACTTGCTAAAGTCTCAGACATTATTGTCAGAGCCATAGAGAGGCTGTCTTCTTGGGCTACTATCCTAAGGTTAAAGACAGAGAGGGCGGGGGGACTCTATTTTCACTGATAAAATAAAATATTGCAGGGTATAATTCAGGGGGACAGTTTCTCTGTGATACTGTTCATCTTGTCATTAAACCCCTTGTCCTTTCTGCTCAAGAAATGTGAGGGATGCATCATTGGCTCACAGGAGGACAGAAATACGAACCTAACCCATAACTTCTTTGTGGACGATCTGAAACTCTATGCCAAGAACATGGATGGGATGAAGAAAAATCTTGACCTGGTTACAACGTTCTCAAAGGATATAGGAATGGAGTTTGGCCAAGATAAATGCTCATACATGACTGTAAAGCGGGGAAAAACAACAACCTAATCTAGCAACATTGTCATCAATGGCCTAACTGTTTCACCGATATCTGATGAGGACTGCTACAGATACCTGGGGATAGATGAGAACATATCCTATAATGGTATCTGTAATAAAAAACGCGTAACCAGGGAATACTACACCCGATTAAGAAAGATCTGGTCATCGGAACTCTCTGCGCAGAACAAAACAGTGGCTCACAATGTGTTTGCTGTGCCTTCCTAACACCAACGCTTGGAATACTCAATTGGATGATAGACGAAATCCGAGCAGTTAATGTTGGAACTCTAAATATACTGAATAATACCGGAAACTTCCATATCAACAGTGACATAGACTGCCTTTACTTGACACGTAAGCAGGGAGGCAGAGGCCTAACATCAGTCCAGACAACATTTGAATGTCGCATCATATCTCTCCGAAAACATCTACGAACCTCGAAGCGTAGGAGCCCGTTTCTCGAGCAAGTCTATCTGCATGAAACAGATAAGATCATGAGAGTTGCGAAGAAACTCCTCGAGAGATATTCCCTGTGTGATAATCAAAAACTCACACCCAGGGATGTCACTCAGCAGTATCGCAGTGAATCTATGGATGAAAAACTGCATGCTTATCAGCAAAAAATCATGCATGGATATGTTGCCAGGAAGCTCCAGAGTGAGAGTAATATAGATAAGGAAAGTAGTCTATCTTGGACCAACAACCGCTATATTTGCTCGCACTTTGAAGGATACGCTTTTGCAATCCAGGAACAGGAGATTAGCACGAAATACCTGATTCACAAAAGAGATAGGGATGCCGGCAAGACACCTAGATGTGATAACAAGTGCAGACTCTGCAGAACTAACATCGAGGATATCAACCATGTCATCAGCAGCTGTCCAAAGATGTCATCGCGGTACTATCTACCTATGAGGCATGATGTAGTGACCAAAACACTGTACAATGCAGTTCGTAAAAAAGATAGCCCCGATAATAGACACATTAAAAGGTACAACAATGTGGAAGACATCCATGTACATAATATGAAAGAGTACTGGTGGAATGTTCCAGTAAAAAACCCCAATAAAATGCAGGCATAACAGACCAGATATTATGATATGAGACAGGGAGAGAAAACATTCACAGTAGTGGAAATTAGTTGCCCAGCAGATGCCAATATAATATCAAAGATTAGTGAAAAGGAAAATATTTATGCAGAACTGATGAGAAACCTGCAGATACTCCACCCTGATTAGACCTTCAGATTTATGCCTGTAATTATTGGGGCACTGGGATATGTTAGTAACTGCCTCAGTACAAATCTTAAGGAACAGAAAGAACAAAACTAGTTAGGAAACTACAAGTACAATCCATTAATGGAACAGTAAAAATATGTAAAGCATTCCAAAAATGTTGCATCTAATAACTGCATATATACACATGTACAGATACAAAGCATATACACATGCACACATACAACTCAAAACATCCACATCCACACATACAATAACATCCATATCTACACATGCATACATACATAATCTACCTAGTTGATGTGTAAATTCCAATGAGAGAGTCTTGTGTCTATGTTAGAAACCGACTCTCTCTCTATTGGTAAAACTTTGTGAAATTATAAAACCAGAAGAACATACATACATAATTGATGGCTGTCCCCTCGTTATCGAGTATGGCCATTGCACGATATACCATTATTAATAATTATTAATTAATTTTATCGTGCAATGCCTGTGCGTGAAGATATTTTTTAAATCGAGGAAAGACTGTGCACTGAGCCAATCCCACTCTTTGAGCGACAGTAGCTATAATCCGAAAAGACGAAAGATCAACATCATCGGTAACTACTGAGCCGAGGGTTTTATATCGGAGTTATCCCAGTTTCCTGAGTTGCCTTCTCCTAGAAGAATGCCCTGACAAAGCCTAGGTGTCCTTAACTCCCAGTGTTTTAACCGCGCGATCGGGTGTGCAGCCGACTATTTCTATGTCCCCGCACATATACATACACATGCACCCATGTATATACACATATACATATACATACATATGTACATGTGTATATAGATATTTACACACATTTGGATGGCCGTTGATTCTTATGAGTTCTTCCGACCTTTGTCAGGTTTTGTTTTTTGTCCTGCAGGGTGTCCAAAATCACCCTCCTCACCAAGTAAACTTGGTGGGGTTGCCGGTTTAGTCGCCGACGACCCGAACATGCGACAGGTTGTACTGGGTTGCATGTTACCAGTAGCACTGAAGAGTGACCCGACATATATACATACATGCATACAAACATACATATATACATACATCCTTAGATATATACATATATACATGATGGCTGCCGCCTCGTCATCGAGTATGGCCATTGCACGATATACCATTATTAATTATTATTAAGTAATTCTATCGTGCAATGCCTGTGCGTGAAGATTTTTTTAAAGTGAGGAAAGACTGTGCACTGAGCCAATCCCACTCTCTGAGCGACAGTAGCTATAACCCGAAAAGAAGAAAAGATCAACATCATCGGTAACTACTGAGCCGCAGGTTTTATATCGGAGTTATCCCAGTTTCTTGAGTTGCCTTCTCCTAGAAGAATGCCCTGACAAAGGCTAGGGGTCCGTCACTCCCAGTGGTCTAACCGCACGATCGGGTGTCCAGCCCGATTATTTCTATGTCCCCGCGTATATACATACACATGCACCCATGTATATACACATTTACATATACATACATATGTACAGGTGCATATACATATATACATACATGTATATATGTATAAAAGTGTGTGTGTGTATACACACACACACACACACACATAGGTGTAGAGTAAAAATTTGTCTGTGGAAACTGAAAAGTTCAGTATCTCGCAGTGTTTCATCCCGAAATGGGTATATTAGGATTAGTGTGAGAAGTCCCAGCTGTTAAACACATACACTAGATACAGCTATCTAGATCTTGGCTTATCTAATTCCTTTTCTATAATGAAATTTACTTCCAGTTCAGAGCGAAGAAATCGTTCTAAACGTAATGTTGCCCCTTGCTGTAGACACACACCATTAACTCAATTTTTGTATAGTTTATAATTGTTTTCAATTATTTCTGAAATTTTGCTGAAATACACCCCCATTAAAAGTGTGATGAGCTTATGAGTTCCATTCTTGGACTGATAATTGTTTTGAGTCCTTCAGCAAGACACTTTATTTCATGTTGCTTCAATTTACTCAGCTGTGGAAATGAGTTGTGACGTCACTGGAGCCAAGTTGTATCAGCCATTGCCTTTCCCTTGGACAACATCATATATAGTGTATATATGGTGTAAATATATTGTGTGTGTATATATATATACATATATATATATATATATATATATATATATATATATATATATGGTGTATATATATATATATATATATATATATATATATATATATATGGTGTATATATATATATATATATATATATATATATATATATATATATATATATATATATATTAATAGAATCCTAACGGTTCAAGTTATTCCAGGAATAACTTGAACCGTTAAGATCCTATTCCTGGTTATGTCAATATTTATAAAACAAACTTTGTATTTTATCTGAAGAGGGCGTACCAAAGTTTTGTTACCCTTGAAATACATATAATAGAATAATTATGGTTTTATGAATATAGTTTCCATTTATGTAATATCATTGAATATTATACTCTAGAAAACTTGTTGAGTGCTTTGTATCAGTTATAAACATTTATATTTGTTGAATTACCAACAAATTAAATATCCCTTTTGCCTATATATCTAGATATATATATAGATATATATATATATATATATATGTGTGTGTGTGTGTGTGTGTGTGTGTGTGTGTGTGTGTGTGTGTGTGTGTGTGTGTGTGTGTGTGTAAAAGATAAACAGAAATAACAACACAATCGGTACAGTATATGGAAGGAATATATTAGGTTAACGCTTGATATAGCATGAAGAGGGTCTTAACGTTTCGGACGCTAGTCCTTCATCGGAAGAAAGAATGAGAAATAAGATAGATTGAGGTGACGGTCAGGTTGGAAATGGAAAAAATGTCTGAAACTGGATACCAGCCCGGAGTACACCTGAACTTCCAACAGGAAATCTTTCCTATCATTGAAATTTTCTTTGCTTCTTATACATATAAATTATGAATGTTGGATTCTTATAGAATTCCAGTAATAATTAGTTCCTGATTATTACTGGAATTCTATAAGAATCCAACATTCATAATTTCCAACAAACAAGGGGAATGCTAAGCTCTGAGGAATACCAACAGTATGAAACAGAGATCTGTCAGCTTATCTCCCTTTGTTTGTTGAAAAAAGAAGTAAGTGACATAGTCACTACTTTAAAATAGCCCAAGGTCTGCAAAATGCTTTTAATTAAGCATACAGTGTATTGCAAAATACACTATATACACATTCATATGTATATCGCTATTTCAGAGCACCAATTCTAATATATATATATATATATAGGCTGTTTGTTTGTTTACAAACGAACAAACCGAGCATTATAATAAATGTTCGGTAAACTGATACGTGCATATATATATGTGTGCCTGTATGTATATATATACATGTTACTGTACGTATGTATACATATATGTATGTACGTATACATACATACTTACATTTAAGTAAGTGCCGTACTAAGAGTGAGAAATGAAATTTCGTTTCATTCTATTCCATTTATCGTTTTAGGTGTGCCTGGCCGACTGAACTCACTCGATATGCAAATTAGGCTGCTCAGCCGTTAATTTTCATAAGGAAAGTATATACTTTCGGACGTTCAACCATCTGGCAGAAAGGTATACGGTGATGACGATAGCTAATAAGCTTGAAACTAGTACATCGTTCCTGTGTCAGTGTTGAACAAAAAGGTGACGTGGTTGCCTAAACACTGTACGGCGTAATTCAGGCTGTTTGTTTGTTTACAAACGAACAAACCGAGCATTATAATAAATGTTCGGTAAACTGATACGTGCATATATATATGTGTGCCTGTATGTATATATATACATGCTACTGTACGTCTGTATACATATATGTATGTACGTATACATACATACTTACATTTAAGTAAGTGCCGTACTAAGAGTGAGAAATGAAATTTCGTTTCATTATATTCCATTTATATATATATATATATATATATATATATATATATATATATATATATATATATATATATATAGAGAGAGAGAGAGAGAGAGAGAGAGAGAGAGATATTAGAATTGGAGCTCTGAAATAGCGATATATATATAAATGTATGTATAGTGTATTTTGCAATACACTGTATATATATATATTAAAATAACAGATTAAAGTTTTAGCAAAGAATCACTGCTGTCACCCTTAACGGGATATTCTGAAATAAAAAAAAAATCAATCTGAGAACGCAGGAGTAAATATTTCGAAAAACGTTGCAACCGAAGGAAAACAGGAAGACGATATTTTGGTTCGTGAAGACGTTCCCTGGCAATGAACGAAAAAAACCGAAGATAATACATCGTTATGAGGATCGGAGAGAAGAATAACACGCCAAGATAAAACCACGTTTCTGGTATAAATGAACTCGTAGACTAATGTTCTATTTAGGAAACCAAATGATTCTCGGCTTCAGAGTTAAGAATAAAGTAAATAAATTAGTAGAACGAAAATGACAGAGGTTATTAAAATCAATAATAATTAAATATATACAAACACACATCTATATACGTACCTACACAGCCATAAGCGAAAACACCCGCCATGCATGCATATACATGCACATACACAAAACACGCGCACACATACATAAACCCGCGCGACACATGTACCAGCACACATACGAACGTATACACCAAATGCCCCCTCCCAAACAAAAATATATATGTATGTGTATACATATAATAAACGTATACAAATATACACGCATAAATACGTATATAACGCACGCACACACACACCTACAGGTAAATACACATGTTCACCAAACGTACGTCAACCAAACACAAAGTACGCATATACACACCTAACATACGTGCAAACATGCATACACACATACAAACACAAACACAAAATACACATATACACATAACTATACGCACATGTACCGGTATATATAATATAACATATATACCTATAACAAATACAAGCGTATATATGTACGAGAAAGTATACGTACCTCCACAAAACATACGGGTAAGATCTACTTACCTATACAAATAAGTAATGGTATAAACATAAAATATACTTAGCTACCACATCGAGAGGTAAATTATCCGCGTATTGTTCGTACTATCCGTTAGGGTATAATGTGGGGCTGTAATACAGGAAAGGTTTATGCAATTTATGTTTACAAGCCAAAAATGCCTCATATTTTTTATTGAAGAAGGGTCATTGGCGTTGAATATTTCCAGCGCTTCAGCGGCGCAAAGATCGCATGGTCTTTTATTTCCGTTATACGATCTAGCTTAAGCTAGGATCTCCCAAGTGTATATTAATGTTGTGACGTCACTGGTGACAAGCTGAATCAGCCATTGCCTTTCCCTTGGACAACATCGTATATAGTGTATATATAGTGTATATATATATAGTGTATATCTAGTGTATATATGGTGTATATATAGTGTATATTAATGATGTGACGTCACTGGTACCAAGCTGTATCAGCCATTACCTTTCCTTTGGACAACATCAGTGACGTAGAGAGGGGAGGTTGGTATGTATGGGAAACTGCTGGTCTTCCACAAACAGCCTTCCCGGTTTTGTACCTCGGAGGGGAACTTTCTAGTCTATAGCCCATGGTCATTCCTGACTGAACGAGAGTTTTTAGCCTT
>OZ024744.1:22829797-22842297 GCA_964016885.1 Eledone cirrhosa
TAGCTGAAACTGCAGGAGGACTTGATAGCTGATGAATGCATTTTATGTTTGTGATCTCTTCTCATCCATTCTATTTCTTCCTTCCTCTCAATTCTTCGAGTCAACTCACTTCTAGACGCTGATTTCTCTCCTTCGAGGTAATATTTTACCCAACAGTTTCGACGACATTTTGGTGTTTTCCTATACGTTTCGAAACTCGATTTAATTTTGTTTATATATATATATATTGGAAATGTGGTAAGGAACCAGATGGACCATAACGCACCAGAGTACTGAATACTTACAGTAGTAGAGGGGGAAATAGGAAAAAGTATGACCCCGACGGCAGAGTTCAAGCCGTTTCGACGGCTATTTCTGGACTGGAAATAGCCGTCGAAACGGCTTGAACTCTGCCGTCGGGGTCATACTTTTTCATATATATATATATATATATATATATATATATATATATATATTTATATATTTTCCCCAACTGCGTTTGTCTGTTTCTTTCGCCCCCTCTGTCAGTTACACTTTCTCTCGACTGGCCTCTTCCTCGCACTTCCACTCACTCACTCTCTGCTTCTCCCCTTCTCACTTCCTCCCGTTTGGCCTGAAGTGGAGTCCTTTCTTGCTCACACCACACTCGCGTCGGACGGTCTGCTGTCTCTCTCGCCCACGAAATCCACACAGTTTAAGCTGATCGGACTCCCATGTGCTTGTTTTTTCCTAACATTGCGTTGCTATCCTTCTATGTTGTTTATTTGTCTCGCTCGCTTTACGCGATTTACTTGTCCCAATAGCTTTATTTAGCTATTGCTCGCACCAACTGGAGGTATATGGTTTTTAAAGCGATGAAATACCAATGATGGTTGGAAAATCACTGACGAAGGACTATTTTTTATCATATGTAACCCATGTGCAACCACGCAGTATTCATTCTTCTCATGTTTTTATATATAGGCATTGTAAGGTCCAGTTACGGTAGGTTCACCAGAGTGAGCACTCGATGTGTAGTTTCCAGTAGGTGTATTGGTGTAGTACTAAGCAGGGTGTAATAATAATAATAATAAAGACTATTTGTTATGTCTTCATTACGTTTATTGATTATTGATGCACGTTTCGCAATTGATCAGCTCAAAGTTCGATCTGTATCAATCTTGCCCGACTCTGGAATCAAAAGCTCGTCTAACTTTTGTGGTAATAACATTCTGTCATTCTGTCATTACAATAACAGAAGTCAACTATATTTTACAAAAGTTATACACTGGTGGAAATATTTTAAAAGGGGCGGGGTAGCAGTAAAAAAGGCAGATCTCTGTGTATGGGAAATTTCTTTCAGGGATTAAACTGATGTCATCTGGGTCATCATGGAGGATTTGGTAAAAAACATGTAACCCCTTACTTAATTGAGTCTCTTTCTCTTTTTTTTTATTCCGTAAATTTTATTTGTTGGACGGCTAAGTCACGGGGGTCGGGGCAGTCAGAACATAAGCAACATCTGATGGCTGATGTAAACATAAGTAAATGTAGGCATAGATACTCACACACCACACATACACCTACACATACATTATATTCTATATACTATATATACATACATATATTATATATGTATATGTTTCATATATACATACATATATTTTATATATATATATATATATATATATATATATATATATATATATATATATATATATACAAGCCCCCTGCAACAGTCAAAACCAGCCACCACACTAGCCTCCTCCACATTTCTACTCAATACACAAGGTGTCAGCCCATCCATCAATGCACAGAAATGGAGGGTCCAATTCTTTGAGGATTGGGTTGGTAACCATCCATTTCACATCCCCTTCTTCATTCTTACTGAGACCCACCTTGACAACTCGCACTTGGAGGCCGAAGTAAGTGTGAGGAATTTCACAACCATCTGCGCGGATCTGTTGGCAGAAGGAGGGTGGTACTGCCATTTTCCTGCATGATTCCTTTACAGCAAATGGTAACACAACATTCTCCAATGGCTACTGTGAATCAGTCACTGTGCACAATAAAGCCAATGACCTGACATTAGTCGGGCTCTATAGGCCACCACAAACATCCATAATCTGCTTTAAAGAATGCCTCAACAGTATTAAATGCTTTATTAAACAGTGCCATTCTAGCAACATACTTTTGCTGGGAGACTTTAATCTACCCTGTGTCGATTGGCTTACAAACAGTTTGAAACCAGGCACCCCAACCTCAACCACTGACAAAGTGGCTGTCGAGTCCCTTCTTGACTTCATGAATGAGTTTTTCTTGTCCCAACTTGTCCTTGCACCAACGAGGCATCAGAAGAACATTTTGACCTAGTGTTTAGTAACCACACTAACACTATACATAATATTACAGTGGAAAAAACCCTTCTCTCAGACCATGACATGGTTCTTTGTAACCTGAGATTCCACCAGCCGAAAGCTAATCCCAGGGTCCTCTCTCCAGCCCACCCATTTGATAACATGGATCTCTACAATGCCAACTGGGATGCAATTATGAACGAACTATCACATGTCAACTGGTCTTTTACACACGCACATATTTCCACCAACATCAAAACATCTTGGCAGATCTTTGTAGACACTGTCACAAATATATGTGCACACCCCACCAAAACCTGTGAACAAAACTAAGTGCAGTATCCCCCAAAACAGAAAAACTATTATCCGAAAAATACAAACAACAAACAAAAAAATTAACACATTAAAATACTGCCAACAACAACACACACATTTGACGGCTATCGCACTGTTTGAATAACATAAATATAACCTCCAATAATGCATGAAGTCCATCATCAATAACCAGAGAACCGCTGAAGGGAGGTGGGCCATTGAGAAAATCAACCTCAACCCCAAAGTGTTCTTTTCATTTGCTAAAAAACAAAAGGTCACTGCCTCCACTGTTGGCCCTCTAATTGACGAAATGACACTCTCCAAGATAATGCCAAAACCATGGGTGAGATACTGCAGAAACAATACTGCTCTGTTTTCAGCAACCCTGATATGGCTGATCTTGGCTGTATCAGTGATATTAACCCCCAACACACTATATCGGACATAACGTTTGGCGCCCCTGATTTATTTGCGGCAATAAACGAAATTAAACACAATTCAGCAATAGGCCTCCTTGTGTCCTGAAGGTGTGTCGACACCAACTTGCATCTCCTCTTGTTAATCTGTGGAGGAACTCACTGGATACTGGCTATATTCCTGAAAACTTTCTGTCCCAGTCCGTTGTCCCAGTCTTCAAAAAGGGAAATAAGTCCCTTGCAGTGAACTACCGTCCGATCTCACTCACCTCTCATATTATCAAGGTATTTGAGAGGGAGGTGAGATCACTATTAACCCACTTTCTTGAAAGCAACGGCCTGCTGAACGTCAACCAGGATGGGCTTCGTATTGGAAAGGACTGCCTAATGCAGCTCCTCCATCACTTTGATGATATTTTGAGAGCCTTGGGAGAGGGCTCCAACACTGATGTCATCTACCTTGATTTCAGCAAGGCCTTTGACAGTATGATCACAACATTCTATTGAGAAAACTATCCAACATTGGTGTCACTGGAAATTTACTACAGTGGATCAAGTGTTTTCTGACAGACAGAGCCCAACATGTTGTAGTCAAAATAATAAAATCAAGCCCAACCAAAGTCAGCAGTAGCATCCCACAAGGCAGTTTTGGGTCCACTTCTTTTCATCATCTACATAAATAACATTACTGACATTATCAAGCACAGCAACATAAGAATCTTTGCAGATGATTCCAACCTCTAGAAGGTCTTCAATGAGAGTGTGACCTGACATGCCTTCAGTCAGACCTACTGGCTGTTATCCAATGGGCGGAAAAGAACAATATCTTGCTGAACGAGGATAATTTGAGTTAATCCAATTTGGAAAACTCCCATACTCCCTTCCTTCAGGTGAAACTGTCGTGGCATCCAACAACATCAGAGACCTGGGAGTAATTGTGGACAACAACATAAGCTGGGTCACTTATAAAAACAGCAAAGTTGATATGGCCCCCAGAATGTGTTCCTGGATTCTCAGAACCTTCCAGTCTAGAGATATCCACACTGTTATTCTTCTCTTCTCCACTTTTGCCCGACCCCACCTTGAATACTGTTGTCCACTGTGGTCTCCCAACACGAAACAAAGTATCATGAAAGTTGAAGCTCCTCAAAGGTCAATTACAAAACAGATAGATGGCTTGTCAGACCTTAACTATTGGGGTCGACTAGAAAAACTCAAACTTTATTCTCCCCAACGTCACCGTGAGAGCTATATTATCTGCATGATGTGGAAAATGTTCCATCAGCATTGCCCAAATTATGTTGGCATCACTTTAAGATACATCCAAGGCTTTGGCTCCGAGCTATCCGCCCACAACAAAAATCACACTCGCATTTCATAACAACAATACGGTACAGTTATTTCACCTCAATTGGTCCTACTCTGTTTTAATGGGGTTTCGTGTAATGTTAAGACATTACACCAAAACACAATAAAACAGAAACAGACCCCATACAGTTCAAGAAGCATTTGGACAAATTCTTCAAGACATCCCGGATAAACCCGGATCGTAATCTGTTCAAGTAAAACTTTTTTTTTATTAAAATATTCCATATTCCTTCTTTAGCCTTGTTTTGAAGACGTTTGAGACTTTAATTGCGCGATAAAGTGTCGCAAAATGTACTAATGTCTCAAACGAATGGGTGAAACTATTAAATTAGAAATATGCAAAATAAAGGGTAAACATACCGTATATCTTTAGATATACGAAATTCACATACATGTATGTGTACAGCTATGTCGAAGCTAAATTTTAGTTCTATTTTATGTTGAGCCAACTTATACAGCTTTGTATGCAAATGAGGCTCATCAGCCCATTTACACAGACGTAAAAACTTTATATTTTCGCCTGTTTCAAAGTCCAGCAGTAGGAAGAGAGAAGCGTTGTCCTGACTAGAACGATTTAAGTTCGAAATGCATAGACAATTATCCCCCTTGCTTCTGCCGGACAGCGCTCGGCGGTGCTGACCGCTAGATTTCTATTCATAGGTGTGGCTTTCAAGATATGTTAAACATACCGTATATTTTTGGAAATCCGAAATTCAGATACATGTATATATACACAGATATGTCGAAGCTTAATTCTAATTAAAAACACATAAATAAATTAATTAGTTAATACATTTAAAAAAAAGCGATTAAGTTTGTCGGAGACTACAGCTCCACAGGTTTTACTTAAGAGTATCCTTCTAGCTTGAACAATTATAGCAGAGGTTCTCAAAGTATTTGGGGCCACCGTCCCCACGGCCACCTAATACCCTCAGCTCCCACCCCTATTTTCAGAGAGACCTGTCTACACACAAATTGTAAATAATACATAATAAATAAAACCGTTCATTTATATATAGTAACTAATATAATATATACTATGTATAAATAAATATTATAGATATTTTTATTTTACTATATCTATATATGTATCATTTGATATTTAATATACTATTATATCATCTCTACCACCCCGCCACCACTTTCGGTCCCAGCGCCCCACTGGACCTTCTCAACACACCCGGGGGTGGGGGTTTGCGCCCACTTTGAGAAACTTTAAATTTTAGGAGGATTTTAATACAGTTCTACATATACTAGCATACATATTACAAGGATATATATGTACACACTATCGGATAGCTGTTGACTCCTCTAAGTTCATACACCCGTTGTTAGGCGGGTGTTATTTTTCATCCCACAGAATGTTTAGAAATCACCGGGTAGACTTGTTGGAGTTGTCACTTTAGTCTTTGTCGACCCGACCATGCAACAGGTTGTACTGGGTTACATGATACCTCTAGCGTTCACAAGCAACCCGATATAAATGAATGTGTGCGCGCACGCACACACACATACATTTATTTATACGTATAAAGACACATGCACATTCAGATACGCACTCGCACACATATATATATGTACACACACACACACACACACACACATATATATATATATGTATATATATATATATACAAGCAGGCATATGCATACGCACGTATAAACATACATACACACGTATAAACATACATAACATTCATACATATATACATATATACGTATATCCATCCATCCATACATTGATATCTACATACATTCATACATACATACATGGTGGCTGCCAACTCGTTTTCGAGTACGGCCACTACTTTATATCCATGTAGGAGAACCCCTACCGATGCGCTGAACGAGAGCGACTTTTTAGTCTAACCAGCGACTTGAAAACTCTGGTACAAACACTACACTTGTGACAATTATTGACACATAGTGCTGGGCCCATAGTACCATGTGACGACAAGTGCAGAGAGATCTCCAGATATAAAGCAATGCCTGTGCTGTGAAGCTTTTATAGTGAGCAAAGGCACTGCACAAAGCCTGTCCCACTCTCTTAACCAAGATGATATTTACCAAAAAGAAGAACAAGTCAACATCATTGGATACCATCAGGGTTGCAGGTGTTATATCAGAGTTTTCCTTCTCTTAGAATTCTGCCTTGACAAAGGCTAAGGGGTCATCTCTCCCGGTGATTTTGGATGGCTATTGAGTCTTAAGAGCTCCTCTGCCCTTTGACAGGTTTTGTTTTTAGTCCTGCAGGATGTCCAAAGTCACCCTCCTCACCAAGAAATCTTGGTGGGGTTGCCAGTTTAGTCGCCAACGACCCGACCATGAGACAGGTTGTACTGGGATACATGTTACCAGTAGCACCAACTGGTGACCAGACATACATACATACACATATATACATACATACATTCATACATACATATATACAGACATACACACATATATACATACATAACATACATACATACATACATATATACATATATACATATATACATGATGGCTGCCCCCTCGTTATCGAGTATGGCCATTGCACGATATACCATTATTAATAATTATTAATTAATTCTATAGTGCAATGCCTGTGCGTGAAGATATTTTCTAAAGTGAGGAAAGACTGTGCACTGAGCCAATCCCACTCTCTGAGCGACAGTAGCTATAACTCGAAAAGAAGAAAAGATCAACATCATCGGTAACTACTGAGCCACATGTTTTATCTCGGAGTTATCCCAGTTTCCTGAGTTGCCTTCTCCTAGAAGAATGCCCTGACAAAGGCTAGGGGTCCGTCACTCCCAGTGGTCTAACTGCGCGGTACATGTTTATATACATATTTACATACTTTCGGATGGCCGTTGACTCTTATGAGTTCTTCCGACCTTTGTCAGCTTTAGTTTTTTGTCCTCCAGGGTGTCCAAAGTCACCCTCCTTACCAAGTAATCATGGTGGGGTTGCCGGTTTAGTCGCCGACGACCCGACCAAGCGACAGGTTGTACTGGGTTACGTCTTACCAGTAGCACTCATATACGTACATACATGGTGGCTGCCAACTCGTTTTCGAGTACGGCCACTACTTTATATCCATGTAGGAGAACCCCTACCGATGCGCTGAACGAGTGTGACTTTTTAGTCCAGCCAGCGACTTGAAAACTCTGGTACAAACACTACACTTGTGACAATTATTGACACATAGTGCAGGGCCCATGGTACCATGTGACGACGTGCAGAAAGATCTCCAGATATAAAGCAATGCCTGTGCCGTGAAGCTTTTATAGTGAGCAAAGGCACTGCACAAAGCCAGTCCCACTCTCTTAACCAAGATGATATTTATCAAAAAGAGTAACAAGTCAACATCATTGGATACCATCAGGGTTGCAGGTGTTATATCAGAGTTTTCCTTCTCCTAGAATTCTGCCTTGACAAAGGCTAAGGGGTCATCTCTCCCGGTGATTTTGGATGGCCATTGACTCTTAAGAGCTCCTTTGCTCTTTGACACGTACATACATATATACATACATACACACATATATACATGCACAAATATATACATACATATATACATACACACATATATATATATACGTACATACATATATACATACATACACACATATATACATGCACAAATATATACATACATATATACATACACACATATATATATATATACATACACACATATATACATACATAACATACATACATGCACATATATATACATACATAAATATATACATACAGAAATATATACATACACATATATACATACATAAATATATACATACACACATATATACATACACACATATATACATACATAAATATATACATGGTGGCTGCCAACTCGTTTTCGAGTACGGTCACTACTTTATATCCATGTAGGAGAACCCCTACCGATGCGCTGAACGAATGTGACTTTTTAGTCCAGCCAGCGACTTGAAAACTCTGGTACAAAGACTACACTTGTGACCATTATTGACACATAGTGCTGGGCCCTTGGTACCACGTGACGACAAGTGCAGAGAGATCTCCAGATATAAAGCAATGCCTGTGCTGTGAAGCTTTTATAGTGAGCAAAGGCACTGCACAAAGCCTGTCCCACTCTCTTAACCAAGATGATATTTACCAAAAAGAAGAACAAGTCAACATCATTGGATACCATCAGGGTTGCAGGTGTTATATCAGAGTTTTCCTTCTCCTAGAATTCTGCCTTGACAAAGGCTAAGGGGTCATCTCTCCCGGTGATTTTGGATGGCTATTGAGTCTTAAGAGCTCCCTTGCCCTTTGACTGGTTTTGTCTTTAGTCCTGCAGGATGTCCAAAGTCACCCTCCTCACCAAGAAACCTTGGTGGGGTTGCCAGTTTAGTCGCCAACGACCCGACCATGAGACAGGTTGTACTGGGATACATGTTACCAGTAGCACCAACTGGTGACCTGACAATATATACATACACACATATATACATACATAAATATATACATACACACATATATACATACACACATATATACATACATAAATATATACATACACACATATATACATACATAAATATATACATACACACATATATACATACACACATATATACATACACACATATATACATACACACATATATACATACACACATATATACATACATAAATATATACATGCACACATATATACATACACACATATATACATACACACATATATACATACACACATATATACATCTATCTATCTAAGGCGGGTAAAATTCCCGAGATCCATGGACGAGTTCTCTCCAGCGGTCTCTGTCCCTCATTATCGCTGCCATATCCTGCATCTCCAACAGACCAGTGTCTGTCCTTAGGGCATCAACATATGTTAACCTTGGTCTTCCTCTTCTAGTGTGTCCATGTCGGGGCTCCCAAAGGAGCACTGAGTGCAATGTCAACTCTGGATGTCGGTGAGCATGTCCAGCCAAACCTCAGTCACCTCTGTGTCACTTTTGAGCTGACTTTTGGGATGCTCCCATACAGCTCTGAGTTTTTCATCCTCAGTGTATACTGATTAATGTTCAGAGCCATCCTCAGCATTCTCGTGTAGCACCCATCCACCATCTGAGTGAGTCTCTTGGTCAGTGTCCAAGTCTCAGACCCATACAGCAGCAGAGACTCCACTACAGCAATGAATATATATATATACATATATACATACACACATATATACATACATAAATATATACATACACACATATATACATACACACATATATACATACATAAATATATACATACACACATATATACATACACACATATATACATACATAAATATATACATACACACATATATACATACACACATATATACATACACACATATATACATACACACATATATACATACACACATATATACATATATACAGTTTGGGTGTTTGGAGAAGAAGAAAGAGTGTAAGAATGAGCGAGGACAGAATGAGAAGAAAGAGAAAAATAATGGATCAATAAAAGTTCCCGTAGATATAATTATCTTCTCGTGTTGCCTACAGGGGGCGCTGAATATGTCGCAGGGGTACGTAAGTATATGCGGGTAGATATATATTATGAATTTACTTTCAGACATGTCCGATTACCATATTTTTTTATGTTTTAGACCGGAAACTGGGGGGGGGGGGGCACTGGGGCCTAAGGGTGCGGTAGAAATGATATAATAATATATTAAGTATCAAATGATACATATATATAAAGATAGTAAAATATATGAGGTCGTCAGTTTGATTCCTGGATCGGGTGATGCGTTATGTCCTTGAGCAAGACACTTTATTTCACGTTGCTCCTTCTACCTGGAGTTGCGACCGATAGTTAGTATTAGCAATTGGAAAGACCAATGGAAACATTGTTTCCTTGGTCCGATTTGACGAAAGTCAATTGACAAAAAAAAAAGATAGTAAAATAAGGTGGTAAGGGTATTACGAGGCTATGAAAGGGGTGGCAGCTAAAAAGATTTGAGAACCTCTGTTTTAGACCAAGTGTTCTTTATCATTTTTACTCCATTCCCTGTCAGAAAACCTTAACTCGAAACATTGTTTTATCCAAAGGATAAAACAATGTTTCGAGTTAAAATTAAGAAATATTTATATTCAAAGTATTCTATACGTGTTGAAATTTAGAAATATTATTAAAATTACTTCCTGCGATGTAAAAATTTAGAAAAATATACAGACTACCCCCTGCGATGTTAAAATTTAGAGCCAGTATTAAAACTACCCCCTACGGTGTTAACATTTAGAACCAGTATTAAAACTTCCCCTTACGGTGTTAACATTTAGAACCAGTATTAAAACTTCCCTTACGGTGTTAACATTTAGAACCAGTATTAAAACTCCCCCCTACGGTGTTAAAATTTAGAGCCAGTATTAAAACTACCCCCTACGGTGTTAACATTTAGAACCAGTATTAAAACTTCCCCTTACGGTGTTAACATTTAGAACCAGTATTAAAACTCCCCCCTACGGTGTTAAAATTTAGAACCAGTATTAAAACTTCCCTTACGGTGTTAACATTTAGAACCAGTATTAAAACTTCCCTTACGGTGTTAACATTTAGAACCAGTATTAAAACTTCCCTTAAGGTGTTAACATTTAGAACCAGTATTAAAACTTCCCTTACGGTGTTAACATTTAGAACCAGTATTAAAACTTCCCTTACGGTGTTAACATTTAGAACCAGTATTAAAACTTCCCCTTACGGTGTTAACATTTAGAACCAGTATTAAAACTCCCCCCTACGGTGTTAAAATTTAGAAACAGTATTAAAACTTCCCTTACGGTGTTAACATTTAGAACCAGTATTAAAACTCCCCCCTACGGTGTTAAAATTTAGAACCAGTATTAAAACTTCCCTTACGGTGTTAACATTTAGAACCAGTATTAAAACTCCCCCCTACGGTGTTAAAATTTAGAGCCAGTATTAAAACTACCCCCTACGGTGTTAACATTTAGAACCAGTATTAAAACTTCCCCTTACGGTGTTAACATTTAGAACCAGTATTAAAACTCCCCCCTACGGTGTTAAAATTTAGAACCAGTATTAAAACTTCCCTTACGGTGTTAACATTTAGAACCAGTATTAAAACTTCCCTTACGGTGTTAACATTTAGAACCAGTATTAAAACTTCCCTTACGGTGTTAACATTTAGAACCAGTATTAAAACTTCCCTTACGGTGTTAACATTTAGAACCAGTATTAAAACTAGCCCCTGCGGTGTTAACATTTAGACCGGAGCTTGCCCGGCTAATTCCATCACGACCTCAGGCGTCCTCGGAACCCTTACTGCCGAACTCCTCCGTAAAAGCAGAACATCATCATCTCGTCTGAGGAAAGAGCCCTGCAAGGTGGGGTGGCTGTTGAAGCGGGTGTCGCTAACCATTGTCCGCGGAAATACCTTTGCAGTTGTGTCCGCAGGGTGCAGACGAAACACTGCCCCACCACAGATATAAAGCCTATCACCCTCTCCCTTTCTTCCGTGGCCTAATAGTCCCCCCCCCCCTTTTCCTCTATTTTATGGCATTTATAGACTTTCCTCTACTTTCCAGCCAGACTCCCCCCCCCACCTCTGTTCCTTACGTAATTTTGTTTTCATCTTTTTCTTATATTTCCATCATTGTATAACTTCTTTTTATAAAGTATAGTTGACATAATAGATTTATGTATAATTAATTAAATAAATAAATAAATTGCCCCATATTAAAATTACCCCCTACGAGGCTAAAATTTAGAGAAAAAAAATCATTATTCAAGTTACCCAAAGGAAAAGCACCTGTAACGTCACAACTCATTTTTACAACTTAGTGAGAAGAAGTAACGGGAAATAAAGTGCCTTGCTGAAGAACACAGCACATTGCCCGATCCCAGAATTGAACTCACACTTGCGAGGGTATATATATGTATATATATATATATATATATATATATATATATATGTTGGAGGGGGAGGGGTTCTGTGTGTGTAAATGTTATATGTGCGTGTATGTGAATATGTATATATATGGGTGTGAGTGTTTGTGAGTGTATGTGTGTGTGTAAATGTATATATGTGTGTGTGTGTCTA
>OZ024744.1:22847297-22857297 GCA_964016885.1 Eledone cirrhosa
GGACAAAAGCTTTAACTATATAAAAAATGATGTTATTTTTCATTCCACTAGTGTTTTACTGAGTGTGCTTTTCTTTAATTCTCTACAAACCCTTCATAGATTGACCGGAGATGTGCAGTGTATTACCAAGTGGCTATCGTGGCTGGCAATGGTCGTTATTGATAACTAGTGGTTCGATGGTTGGTGGTAGTTTCTATACGGTCGTTACTGGCTGTTTTTGGTGTTTAAATACCAAAGTGTGTTTTAATGTGTTTATATGTACTTAAAACTTATAGGAGAGGTTTTTTAAGGGTTAAACTATGAAAACAACGGTTGTCTTTATGATCTCTCTATATCACAGATGTTTATTTATCGCGGTTGGTTCTGGAACGTATTCCCCGCGGTAAACGGAGGATTACTGTATATATATTATATATATACTGTATATATATAGAATACAATATGTTGAGAGATAGTGCACCATCAATAAAACAGGGAAAAACCACCAGTGTATGTTTTTCCCTGTTTTATTGATGGCACACTATCTCTCTCTAGTGTGTTACCTTTTCAACATATTGTATTTTAAAGAGCTCAGGATTCCTTCTCCTTTGGACACATTATTGACAGGGAATAGCGAGAGTCTATGTCTCCGTTAATTTATCTTGATATATATATATATATATTTATATATATATATATATATATATATATATATATATATATATATATATATATATATATATATAATGTATAAAAATCAATACAATATAATTACCTCATTACCAGAGGTTTCCCGAATGAGGCGAATACGAAAGAAGCGTCTCCATTCGTTCGTCAGACGAGGCAATATAAAACATGGGTAAATACTTGGAAAGTCTCGTCAAGAAAAAAAAAAAAAAAAAAAAAGATATAGACAAATGAATTAGAATATGAAATATATAATAATCTTTCAAGAAATATAGTTAGGTGTGTGTATATGTATGTATATACGCTCACAGATGTGCATATATGTGTATGCACATACGTATACGTATAGTGAAAAAGTGTGCGTAAATATAAAATTTAGGGCAAATGTATCTGTATGTCTGTAATCTACAGACAGAATAGATACATCATAAGAATATGAATATGAAGGCGCGCACATAAACACACCTACACACACGTACACTTAGATGCGGAAGTAAAAGAGGTAAGGGAGTGTAATAATTAAAGGTAAGTATCAATCTCGATATATTTATAAAAATGGAACAATAATTTAGAAAGAAAACATTTAGAAAGAAAAAATTAAAGAAAAGAAGACAAAAAAGGGTACATACATACACAGACACGCATATCTCACAAAAGAAACGCAAAAATATACATGCTTATATACACACACGCACACTTACACATCCATACGTTCGATACGTACACACACACACACACACACATACTTACACTCACGCATATTGACCTGTTTGCATGCACACACATAAAAATGAGTAAGTAAAAAAAAGGGGGGGGGGGAGAAGAAAAAAGGAACAAAACATAAAACCTAGATGTCAAAACACGGATATAAAGACACATACACGTACGCATACACACATACATACACACACATATATATATATACATAGATATATATATATATACACGCACGCGCGCGCACATACGTAGTCGCTCATGTACATATATAGAAAGTATACACACATTAAGGCGTTCAGCCATATTGATACAGGGTGTAAAAAACTTGTGGATAAGTAAGTACAAATATAAAATTGTAAGATTGGCTGCGCAAAAATAAAAAAATAAAAATAAAAATGAAAAATATATCTGGATTGGAAAACACAAATGACAAGTATAATCAGTTAGTGAAGGAAAAAGGGAAGTAAAAAAGGTGAAGTAAAAAATGGAAAGTGAATCGGAGAATAAAGGGGGGGGGGGGTTATTGGTGGATGTGAAGTAAAAATAAAAATAAAAATAAAAATAAAAATAAAAATAAAAATAAAAATAAAAATAAAAATAAAAATAAAAATAAAAATAAAAATAAAAAAATAAAAAATAATAAAAATAAAAATAAATGAAATTAATGACAAGGGTAAAAATGAAAGTAAGTCAGAAAGGGTAATTAAAAAGTTTATGGAGCTCCAATTCTAATTTTTAATTTCTGCCTGATCAACAACCGCTCTGCATAATCAGCTCCTGATTATTTACTAGATTTCTATAAGAATATAACATCATTGATCTCAGTAGACAGGCGGGGTAGTTGGCCTTGATAAGCTTCAACAATAGCGAAACATGTCATGTCGGCTTATCTCCCCTGTTTGCTGAGATCAAAGTGAGTGAATTTGTCACTACTTTAAAATAATAGCTTACGGTCTTCAAAATGCTTTTAATTAAGCATAAAGTGTATTGCAAAATACATTATATATACATCCATATATATATTGCTATTTCAGAGCTCCAATTCTAATTTTTAATTTCTGCCTGACCAACAACCGCTCTGCATAATCAACTCCTGATTATTTACTAGATTTCTATAAGATTATAACATCATTGATCTCAGTAGACAGGCGGGGTAGTTGGCCTTGATAAGCTTCAACAAAAGCGAAACATGTCATGTCGGCTTATCTCCCCTGTTTGCTGAGATCAAAGCGAGTGAATTTGTCACTACTTTAAAACAATAGCTTACGGTCTTCAAAATGCTTTTAATTAAGCATAAAGTGTATTGCAATATACATTATATATACATACATATATATATTGCTATTTCAGAGCTCCAATTCTAATTTTTAATTTCTGCCTGACCAACAACCGCTCTGCATAATCAGCTCCTGATTATTTACTAGATTTCTATAAGAATATAACATCATTGATCTCAGTAGACAGGCGGGGTAGTTGGCCTTGATAAGCTTCAACAAAAGCGAAACATGTCATGTCGGCTTATCTCCCCTGTTTGCTGAGATCAAAGTGAGTGAATTTGTCACTACTTTAAAACAATAGCTTACGGTCTTCAAAATGCTTTTAATTTAGCATAAAGTGTATTGCAAAATACATTATATATACATCCATATATATATTGCTATTTCAGAGCTCCAATTCTAATTTATATATATATATATATATATATATATATATATATATATATAATGTATGTATGTGTTTGTATGCCCACGCTCCGAGGTATGTATATATCATAAATTGAGTCGTGCTTATGTGTTTCCGTTTGTGTGCGAACCGAACAAAAGCAGGTAGATAGAGATGGAGAGATAGAGATAGATAAACAGAAAGATATATATATATACATACATATATATAAATATATATATACAGAGAGAGAGAGAGAGAGAGATTAAGTAGAGAAAGTGTGACAGAAAGTAGAGAGCAGTTTTGCATTTTACCCGTACGTTCAATTTGTTTTGTTTCCGCAATTACATTTCCGGTCGGTTTCGTTGTTTCCTTTACTTCCTGGAGGTTTCCTACTTTACTGTCATTATCAATTGTATCGTCTGCAACAAGCAAACATTTTTTAATGATTTTTTTCGTCCTTTCTAATCCTTCTTTTCTTAATTCTATCATTTTGTCTTTGTTTCTCCCTATTTTTGTTTAATTTATTCTTTGTTTAGTTGTTTCTTTATTTAATATTTAATTAATTGATCCTTATTACTTTGTTGATCCTGCAATGGTGACCGACTTAGTTAAGATTGATCTTAGAACGCAAGAGGACTGAATTATGGTTTTCCCCAACGGCATCAGACATCGGTTAACGAAGCTGAGTATCATCCATATAGAACTTACCAGTTTCCGGTGACAGCTATTGGCAATGTCATTCTACTATTCATTAAAATATAAAAGCAAAAATATTTATAGACATGGAAATATTATATTAACCATGAATACAAGGAGATAGTGGTCCACTGTATTATATAATTATAAAATATTTAAATATTTATTAAATGCCTAGGAACATGTATATTAAATGTAACAGAAAACTAATGCAAATGCTGATAAATCATGAACAAAACAAAAATGCAAACCCGCTTTCTCTCACCAGATAAGTAAACAAATAGAGAGGCTGGAATAAAGTGGATTTGAGTAAAAACACTATTAAGTATATAACAAATAACTGGGACTAATATATCTCCTACTGAGAAGTTATGACAAAGGCCTTAAAGGGTCGTATTTAACGAGATTTAGCAAAGAAAGAAATATATAAAGGAAACAGATTAGCAGTGATGGGAACCGAAGCTGATACAAAACCAAAACCTTCACACAAGTTACACAAATGATATAAACAAAGTAGAATGTAATTGTAGAAGATGTGGAGATTGTAACGACACACTTTATTATTTGTTGCTGCTCAGTTCTTGCATAAAGTGACTGTGATGGAAAGATTCGGGAAAATATCGATAGATTTGAGGAGAAAGTTTGTACACTGGAAAAAGTATCTAAAATATCAAACCCAGAGGCTCTTCAGGCCAGTGCTGATCCTGGTTTCTGTGGCATGAAGTGATCGAGAGTACAAAACTCCCTACCTGGACAGGACGCCAGTCTATCGCTGGGTTATCGCTGGTACTCATTTTCAGTTGAGTACTCTGGAGCAACGTGAAATGAAGTGTTTTGCTCAAGAACACAGCACACAAGCTAGTCCAGGAATTTAACCCACGGCATTATGATCTTAAGTCCCTTACCACAAGGGCAAGCGCCGCCACTTATATAAGTACAAAGACCTTGAACTAGTGTGTGGAAATTAAAAACAGAAACAACCCACATTATGATACATAGAGTTACGACCCTTTACCTTCTGAGTTCCAATCCCTCCAAGGTTAACTTTGCCTTTCATCTTTACAGGGTCGATAAAATAAAGTACCAGTCAGGCACTGGGGTTGATTTAATCTAAAATTGTTGGCTTTGTTCCTATATCAGAGACTATTGTGATATATCCCTTGGGAATGATAAAAAGAGAGGCAAACAAATATATTAACAAAATTCCAAGAGATAGAAATTCAACAAAATTAAAGATATCACACAGGAATACACACTCAGAAGACATGATTTAGATATATTTCCACAACAGCCACAGCAGAAGTGTATTGACCTAGATGGAGCATATGTTGGAAAATAAATATCCTTAATTAAATGGGTTTTTTTTCAACTGTTCCTTTTCCACGAACATTTTGAAGCCCCCTCGTACAACACAACGTATTGATAAATTTAATGTAGGTATGATTACATTTTTAAATTCCGAGCTCAAACAAAAAACAAAAAAAAAAACAAACACAAATGAATCATGATACTCTCTTCTTACATAGAAAAACATATGAATTGTTTTACGTGTTGTACAGCTAATTGGTTGTTCCTCAGAAGACCTTATGCTGTGTTGGGTATAAATATTTTCTTATTAAATTAATTACGATGACAACGAATATTTGTTACATAAATTAGACTGGCCGTTTAACCTAAACGTCTATTTGTGTTTGATACAGTTTATATTATTAGTGTTTGTATTTTGCTATTATTGTTACTCTCTCAGTTCAAATCCCACCGAGGTCAACTTTGCCTTTCATTCTTTCGAGGTCGATAAAAAAAGTACCCCTCTAGTACTCGGGTCGATTCTTCCTCTATATCTCTTTCTCATTTTCTATCTTTCTCTGGAAGAAATCTACTGTACTCAGGCCCGGAGAGGAATGGGCTCTGCCAGACTTAAAATGCCCCAGAAAAGCCGTATGTCAAAACACATAATTGTATTGTGTTGTTTATTACATATATATATATATATATATATATATAATATGTTGAAAAGGTAACACACCAGAGAGAGATATAGTGCGCTATCAATAAAACAGGGAAAAACCCACTAGTGTATGGAATCTATAACCTATGAAAAGCAGACTATAGACACAATAATTAAAAATATAAATTAAAGCGTAAATAAATACCTCTACAACTATATAACACACGTACAAATCCAAAGAGATCTGTTTCGCCAGTAGTTTGTTGACAGAAATGGAATAACCTCGTTTCATCAGCGTGTGTAAGGCTATACATTTCAGACAACACTAAGAGAATTATCGTGTCTATAGTCTGCCTTTCATAGGTTATAGATTCCATACACTGGTGGTTTTTTTTCCCTGTTTTATTGATAGCGCACTGTATATCTCTCTCTGGTGTGTTACCTTTTCAACATATTGTATTTTAAAGAGCTCAGGATTTCTTCTCCTTTGAGCACATTATTTACAGGGAATGGCGAGGGCCTATGGCTCCGTTAATTTATCGTGGTATATATACATGTATATATATATATATATATATATATATATATATATATATATATATATATATATATATATATATATTTATATATATAAAGAGAGAGAGAGAGAGAGAGAGTAAGAGAGAGAGAGAGGGTTGACCATGTAGAAGGTATCTCATATATTCCTTCCCATTAAGTTAATTAACGAGAGAGAAAAGGGGTGAACATCCACTAATACACTAACAACACCACGTGACACACACATACTGCATTCACTTCCATTTCCTTTTCGTAAACAAACAAAACTATCGGTCGAGTCAAATTTTAGTTGAATGAGGATTATCTCCTGTCCCTTAAAACAATATAGGTCCAAGTTTTAACATGATTGGTTTACTGGGTTTTTAGTGCATTGGTAACAAACAGACCAACTAACAAGCGATTATATATATATATATAAATATATATATATATATATATATATATATATATATATATATATATATATATATATATATATATATATATATATATATATATATATATATATATATATATATATCATGTTCTTAGAATTATTAGATAACATATATACAATTTCCTCTCCCAATTAGCATAATTAACCATACAAAAAATCAATTAGACCAGGCTATAAGAATAAAGGCTCCTATGAAGAAATATTTTATAAATAACCGAAAGCAGCCTCTTCGCGGTTAACCACAATAGAGTATTTACCCATCATTTCAACAGCATGTAGAAACTGCCCAAATATATCGTCAACCATATACAATTAGGTATAAATTTAAAGTTAGAAGAAACGTTTACATAGCGTAATTATATCCCTACCATGGTTTCGTTCGTATTTTGAGATATCTTATTAAGGATAAATCTCGAGTATCGAACTCATCAGGAGACAAACTCAATAATACAGTTAATTTTCCAAAGCGATCCCGCTTTGAATAGATTTTAAAAAATGTCCAAGAATCGTGACGTGGCAGTGGACAAGTTAGAAAGAATGTGATTAGTTGCTTACGGCGAGTAGGCTGGTTGCTAGAAAGCGCAGCCGTATATCGCCCAAATTGCATCTCAACCCAACGGGAGATTATTAAATATAAAGATTTACATATACATAAAGTCACAGATATATATATGGCAACCGTTCACGATGTGGCTCAATGAAGAATTAATAAATTAAAAAATCAGAGCAATATATCATAAATCATGTCCTTAGAATTATTAGATAAAATATATACAATATATATATATATATATATATATATATATATATATATATATATATATATATATATATATATATATATATGTATGTATTATTAGAAAGTGAGGATTTTTTACAAAATGAAAAAAACCGACGTGTCCTACACGAGTGAAAGTATAAGGAAAAGAGTTGAAATCGAAAATGCAGCGGGAGTCTTTTTTTAAAATACATTTATTTGGTTTCTTTACCGGTTTCACAGTTCCTGTGCTTTTCAAAAGTAGAATTGAGATGGAGGGTTTGTCGATTTTCTCACATCTCTCTCTCTCTCTCTCCCTCTCTCTCTCTCTCTCTCTCTCTCTCTCTATATATATATATATATATATATATATATATATATATATATATATATATATATATATATATATATATATATTGATATATTGTTTTTGTTTATGCCACGAAACTACGTAGTCGAGGAATTTAGAAGCAGTTTAGGTATGATACATTTTATTACTAATTATATCTAAATGTTTCTTCTCTCTTCATAGTGTATTTTTAACTCTGATACTGGTTCAGTCTGGTTCAAACTGAATTGGTCTGTCCCAGTCATTCATTGAGCAACATCGGTGAAGTTGGCACCCTTAACTCACAGTTGGGTGCGGATGCATTCATGTATATATATGTGTGTCCGCATGTATCTGTGTGTTTCTAAATATATATATATATATATATATATATATATATACGATATAAAACAAATGGAAACTACATTTATAAAACCATATTTATTTCATTATATATATTTCAGGGATATCATATTAAAAATATGGTATGCCCTCTTCAGATAAAATACAATATATAAACAGTTTTATAAATAAATTTGACATACCTTAGAATTTTTTACAACTTCCATTTAAAAAGTTGTTATGGACCCTATTTCTCCCCACTTTACCCTGGAGGATAACAAACCCCATTTCGCTAACAACCCTTCCATTCGGCTAATTAACTCTACGAGGTCTGATTCAGGTAGACTTAGTAAAAGGATTTTAAATAGAATTATACCAGAAATTAGAAGTTTGGTCCCTCTTGCACTGTGGAACAATTCTTTCGCAGTGATTGATTGGTTCAATGGCATACACAACAAGAACATTGCCGTTTTATCCAATTCGACATCAATAACTACTATTCCTCCATCACTTAACCACTTCTTCTTAGAGCTATCAATTTCGCTAAAACGCTCACGGCGGTTAAGGATTTCGAAGTTGATATCATCCTCAGTGCCCGTAATTCGGTGATTAATTTCGACGACTCTATTTGGATAAAATGTAATAGTACTCCATTCGACGTGAGTATGGGCGCCAGCGATTCGGCGGAGGTTACAGATCTTATCGGCCTTTTCCTTCTTTTCTCTATCAAGGAAGAATTCTCCAATCTGGGTGGGTGTTTGTACCGCGATGACGGTATTTTGACCATGACTAAGTGCAGTCCACGCGCTTGCGACAGGTTCAGAAAAGACTTCAACATCTCCATACAAGTTGAGGCCAACCTCTCGGTCGTTAATTACCTCGACGTTACCCTCAATTTGTCGAATTGATTGCACTACCCGTATAGAAACCGAATGATACACTTAATTACATAAGTAAGCATTCTAACATCACTGTTTCAAATTTTGCTAAATTACCTAGCCGTAGTAACACGTGCA
Source organism: Eledone cirrhosa (assembly GCA_964016885.1). NCBI lineage: Eukaryota > Metazoa > Mollusca > Cephalopoda > Octopoda > Eledonidae > Eledone > Eledone cirrhosa. The sequence continues at coordinate 22,856,427 of OZ024744.1, forward strand.
ACCCTGTAGCTAGTACTAACTGTAATTGTAGGAATCGGGTTGACTGCCCTCTATCCGGGAAATGCCTCTCCAGTAACATTGTCTACAAATATAAGGTCGAAACACCCACGTCTAGTCGGGCCTTCATAGGCTTAACCGCCAATAGATTCAAGCAGCGTCTTTACATGACACCCATTCTTTTCTTAACACTTTAAGAAGGAATATGACGTCACTTTCAGCTTATATCTGGAGTCTAAAAGACAACCACACCCAATATAGGTTACACTAGAAGATCCTAGCTAAAGCTAGATCGTATAACGGAAATAAAAGACCATGCGATCTTTGCGCCGCTGAAGCCCTGGAAATAATCTACGCCAATGATCACATCAGAAAAAATCTGAGGCAATTGCGCGTGCGTTATATACGTATTTATGTGTGTATATTTATATACGTTTATATAATTATATGTATACACACACACACATGTTTATATGTGTATTTGGTATATATGTTCTTATGTGCGCGCGTGTTTATGTCTACGTGCATGTATATGCATGCATGGCTGGTGTTTTCGCGATGCACGTGTATGTACATATACAGATGCGTGTATGTATATTTTAAATTATTATTGATTTTAGTACTCTTTGTCATTTTCGTTCTACTAATTTATTTACATTATTCCTCACTCTGAAGCCGAGAATCATTCGGTTTCCTAAATAGAATATTAGTCTACGACTTCATTTATACCATAAACGTGGTTTTGTCTTTGCGCGTAATTGTTCTCTCCGCTCGACGTATTATCTCCGCTTTTTTCCGTTCATTGCCAGGGAATATCTCCACGAACCAAAGTATCGTCTTCCTGTTTTCCTTCGGTTGCAAACGTTTTTTGAAA
>OZ024744.1:22862297-22872297 GCA_964016885.1 Eledone cirrhosa
AGAACACACACATGTAACACACACACATACGACACACACACATAAACACACGTACATCACATACACACATAACACACACACGTACACACTCCTATATATACACATATGTATGAATGCCTGTGTTAGTGAGAGTTTGTGTAGCATCGATGAATTGTCATGTATGTAGAAATTGAACTCGCCACTATGTAGAAAAGGCATCAACATATTCACTTGTTGTCCGACCACTTCCTCTTCACACCAGTCACCGTCGAGACCTCAGGTGTGCTTGGACACCGTACTGTTTAGCTCCCCGCAAGAACGGAACGTCGGCGGCCCGTCTGAAGAAGGAACCCCACGAGTTGGGGAGGCTGTTAGCCATTGTCCACGGGAATACTTTTGCGATCTTGCCCGCTGGGCGCAAACCGTTACCATCACGCCCTAGGCCCAGAGCCCACTACCCCACCCATCCACATTCTTCTGTGATACTAGAGACCTTGCCATTTCCTCTCTTTTCTGCTTTTTATTTATTTTTCTCTTTTTTCTTTATATTTTCTTTCTTTACATTCCATTCTTCTCAATCTTTATTTTCTATTTTTCTATTTCTATTAAACTGTATTTACATGAAATATTCCAGAAATAAAATTTATCCTTACAAATTGAAAAAACACTCTTTAAAATAAGTTAGTAATAAAAGAATGATAAATGGCCTCAACTAAACCCAGCATGTACGTGTCAATTTCAGAAGATATTTTCAGTTGTTTTGCAAGTAATTTGCGTTAAGATCTGTGTTTACTTTACAACAATATCGTAACAGCTATCCTTCCTTGTTACGTCAAACAGACATGCGTTGTTTATATTTGCATCTATTTTATCATTACTACCAGAAAAAACTAACCTGCGAGTGGTTTTCTGCTAGCATGTGTAGTGTGTATATTCATATTATACGCAAATATACATGCATGTAGATATGATACGTCAAATAAAATCGTAATTGAGAATATACACAGAAACAGAAGAGGGACTGTGTTACACTCTCTTCTGTAATCAGTAAAATAATCCATGATACATTTTAAAAAGACGATAATATATTAAACTGCATTACGGGGAAATGTTATGAAAACGAAAAAGGAGAAAATTAGCGACGGAAATATAAACGTTATATAACGATGTAATTATAGCGTTCGATGAAGTGTTATGATATAAAGGACGCTAACGGAAGTGTGGACATTAGAACATTTTGACAGAAGTGAATCTTGAAATAAGCAATACATCATATTCATGTTTAATCAAGAGCTAAGAAATTTAGTAAATTAATTACATAATATTCATGCATGATTTATTCAAAGTAATCCAACTTATTTTAATAACGTGTTCAGAAAAAATAACGCTGATAGTCTCGCAGTTCTCTAATACTTACATATTAGATATAATATTTATTACATATATTTTCAAGAAGTTCCTAGATGTACGAAGAAAGGTTTTGATATTTAATTAAAAATAACATCATAAAATGAAAAATAACATCATAAACCTGTTTTGTATATCTGTACGAGGGTGCACACAAGGTATTCACCAGGTGTAATTCCAATTATAATATTGGCACAATGACTACAATCATAGAGTATTAAAAGAACAGACTTGATCACGGAATGCCTGCATTTTACACTACTTTAAAAAGTTTTGGATATACGCGGTCGGAAATTATACAGCGTGTCATCTAATGTTAGGGATAAAACTCTATCCCTTTCCGCTAATATTTTTCTATTGGCAAATCCTCAACCACCAAAGAACCTGTCATTATACTCCCGCCAAAATATTAACGTGCATAAGCACTTTTATGTAATGCTTTATTTTTTGTTTCTAATGGTGCAGATTAATGTATAGCTATGTATATATATTTCCGGTTTCATCAGTGAAGAATAAAAAGCACCGACCATCTTTTGCAGAGCCATTCTACTAAATGAGAGAAATAGAAGATGTTATAATCGAAGCAGTGACCAGGCGCACATTCTTCCAATGGAACAGATGTCACTTAAAGCTAGTAAGAGGCAGATGGTGATGTTAAAGATGGTGCCGTGTAAATTCTGCCATTTAATAACAGTTCTAGTCCATCTTTACTCCTAAGGTCTTTCACAATGTTTTCACTACTCAAACTTTGTTGATAAGGTTTTGATCAACACCAAAATTATGGTGGAAACACTTGCTCGAAATACCAGATAGTTGGACCGCATCTAGCAACAGTAATGCACTGGGGTCAATTTAATTGACTTTCCACTCCCCCCAAATCATTGGCCTATGCCTAAATTAGACACCATAATTATTAAGAGTGATGGATTGGCAGAATCGGTAGAGTGTCGACACCATGCTTCGCAGCATAGAGTTACGTCCCTTCACATTCTGAGTTCAAATCCCGTTGGGGTTATCTTAGTCTTTCAGCTTTACGGGGGTCAGTAAAGTAAAGTACCAGTAATGCATTGGGGTCGATTTAACTGACTCTCCAAATTGTTGACCTTGTGCCAAAATCAGGAACCGTTATTTAATACTATGTTATGATTTCTCTACTCAGAATCCACAATTCTGACAGAGTTCGCTTCTAAACATTAAACTTCCCTTCTTCATCACATAAAATATTTTATTTGAGTCTCTGATCTTTTTGATGTAACCAGACCTTGTATGTATGTATGTATATATGTATATGTGTGTGATATTTCAAAAGTGCTCAGTCCTACATACTTGATGACATGACAGCAGAGAAATAAATAATATAACACACACACACACACACACACACACACACACACACACACACACACACACACACACACACACACACACACACACACACACACACACACACACACACACACACACACACACACACACACACACACATACACACACACACAATGCTTAATCTGGCTGCCAGATGAAGCGACTGGGTTGACACTCCGAAGTCACTGCCACCGCTCTATTTAGAAAATATAATTTTGTTCTTTATCCACAAGTTTTCTTTGCTTATTCAGTTAATGTTTGAAGTTTTAAAATGCTACGTTATATAAAACATATATTCTAATTTATATATATATATATATATATATATATATATATATATATATATATATATATATATATAAATAACAGATTATAGTTTAAGTTTAACAGATTAAAGTTTAAGCAAAGAATCGCTGCTTTCACCCTTAACGAGATCTTCTGAAAAAAAAAAATCAATCTGTGAACGCAGAAGTAAATATTTCGAAAAACGTTGCAACCACTTTGGATTTTAGTCTTCACATTTATTATTATTACTACACACACACACATATATATATATATATATATATATATATATATATATATATACAAGTTAATATAAATTAATATATGATAAACACATAAGTGTCTGTATTGTAAAAGACGAAGTTAGCTAGAATGAAATAAACTAATTCAAATAAATAAATATAGTTTGCCTGTCTCGATTTAAAATAATAAATCAATAAAAACAAACCCATATTGGCAAATAGCCGTGATACCTGGACAAATTTAAATTTTAAAATCCAAACCTGTTCCGCAGATAAATTTGAATTTCAAAACCCAAATAAGTTTCGCAACGATAGTATAAAAATTGAAATAATCCAATTTTCTGTGCTTCTCAACGGTATCCAGAAAAATTAGGATGCTTCACCTCGAAATAATTTAGGAGGTCTGGTTCACTAGCGCAAACGCACGAGGTTTTGCACGAAGTTTTCCAGCTCATTAGCTATCTCATATTCATGGCACTAGAAATAACAGCCATTTATATGGGATTAAAAATTAGCTCAACAAAAGGAGCCGTAAAATTATATTATATTTAGAGTTATAAACTCAAACAGTCCTTTACAATTAATTAGCTCAAAGAAAGAAGCATTTCTGAGCCGTGAAATACAAGATATATATATATATATATATATATATATATATATATATATATATATATATATATATATACATTTATATATAGGAAAAAGTATGACCCCGACGGCAGACATATGTCCCAAGGCTCTGATACCATCAACACCATAAACACAGAGCTGGCATATCTAAGAAATGACTAACTGCCTGATGAGGTCATAGCCATTCAATGGCTATCATCGAAATATATATAGCAGTAAATAAAGGATTATGAGTTCATGCAATTGACTTATGTTTCGTCACTATATATATATATATATATATATATATATATATATATATATATATATGCACACAAGGGCGGTGCCCCAGCATGGCCTCAGCCGGATGGCTGAAACAGGTAAAAGAGTAAAAGAGTAACATGTTTTTCCACGTTTTTCTAATTTTTATTTTAAATTCTTTCCGAGTATTCACTGCACATTTAATATTTACTGTGATTTTCGTATATAATACAGTTGCAGGTTGGTGTATGATTGTTGTGTGTGTATACGAGCTCATACGTATCGCGCTTGCGCGAAACATGGATATGTGTGTGGGTGTCTACAGGCCGACACGGCTGTGGCATTCGCGGGCGTTTCACTCATACAGCAGTAATTCCGCTAAAAGGACCAACTTTGATTGACACGTGACATATGAATGGCACGAGAAAAATGGACGGCCATGAGTGGTCAGAAATACCGATGACGTGTACAATTCTTGACCACTCATCGACCGACATGAACAGGATAGAAGCTGGCGAGCGAAGGCCGCCGAGATAAAATGGACACTCTGCTTCGAAAGATTGAGACGTATCCAAGGAACTTGCGATTTCAGAGTCAGGTTCGATCATCGCATCGATCGTGCTTCGAGCTGGTCGCCAGAGAAACGATTGTAATATGTCTAATAAATAAGTTAATGCATGATTATTAAAGTTAACCCATGATTATCGCACGGCCATACATGGAATTACCTCGACTATTTATTACCACGCTAAAAATCTAATTTAGTCCAGAAATAGCCGTCGAAATGGCTTGAGCTCTGCTGCCGGGGTCTTGAACATATCCTATATATATATATATATATATATATATATATATATAAATGAGTGATGCGTTTTGTCCTTGAGCAAGGCACTTTATTTATTTCTGCCTGGATTTGCGACCGACAGATAGAATTAGCACTTGGAAAGCCCAATGGAAACATTATTTCCTCGGAAAGCCCAATAGAAATATTATTTCCTTAGTTGTTGCTAAATAAACTCAACTATTAAGACAATTAAGGTGAATTCAGCTGCTAAAAATGACAGTCAAATCTCCCTCATCCTTTAAATCTCAGTCATTTACATATTACATATAGTTCTATAGGTGGCGAATTGGCAGAATCGTTAGAACATGGGCTAGAATGCTTATGTTATTGTTCCGCCTCTCTGTTATCTGTGTTCAAATCCCGCCGCGGTCAACTTTGCCTTTCATTGTTTCAGAAGTTATGGGACCATACATATGGTAGTTGATCACTCAATGGTAGTTGACTGAACTTTTATTATTTCTTAATGACGACTGGACTACCGTCAATCTAAAGATCTGTAACCACAATTATTAGTAAAAAAACTCCATTACTAAGTCTAGAATATATTAAATGCGAGAATGACAAGGTGGATTGAAGACGGGTATCACAGGAAATAAAAGTCTACCAAGTAACTATTAGGGCGAAGGTAAAAATAGACAGACCACCACTGCCATTTAAATTGATCTTTCATCTCATCCTACTGTACAAAAGTTTTTGGCTGTTAAACCATCAATGGCATTCATTGTATTGACTATATAATTAAGTAGAACAAATTCGATTTAGCGATAGGGAAGATGTCTATAATGGTGTTTATTCATGGCGATGATAATAATAAAACCTCTAAAAACAACAAAACAAGAACCCCCCCCCCCCCCCCCCCCCCAAAAAAAAAAAAAAAAAAAAAAACCCACAAAACAATGATGAATAAAAAGTAAACAGGAAACAACAATAATAAACAACAAAAATAACAATAGTGATGAAGTTTGTCATTTCTGTTCTAATTTCTTGGACAGAAATCTTAAATTCTTCTACCTTTCAACTTCTGTTTACATTGTTATTCTCGATTTAACAACTTTTTCCATTAGGATCCCCGGGAGATACAAGTCATGCGTAAATTAAATACAGCTATACAGTTCTTTGGGGTAGATTATAAAAATCATGATATTTGTTTTAGAGTCTCAGATCAAAGGACAGTGTTTTGGGTGTGTGTTTTTTTATATAACCAAAGGCTTATCTGATATTCCAGATATGCTATGTAAATTTGAATAATATACTCGAGTCGAAGAATAATTCAATAAGATATTTAGAGATAAACATTATTGGATAATCCTGGAGAAATCTCTATTGCAAAAGAGAGACAGCTGACCTACACTTCAAAAAAAGAAAACATTATGAGGTGTTGAATAATAATGCAAATTCCTTTGTTTTTATATATACACGATGAAGAAATGTTATTAAGAAGTGGTCGGTTGATGCAGCTTGTGTTTGGAATTGTGGATCAAGTGGTTGGGCTATGTACGATGCGGTGAACATTCTTGCCAAATAACAAACAACATCATTTTACGTTTATTAGGAAAATCCTTTCACTTACTTTATTTATTGTTTTAGTCTTATGAACAAGACATATGTGAATGGAGAACTTCTGAGAGGTATTTAAGGTTTGTAGGAAGGAACGATGTTTGGATAAAGATTAATAAAATATTCTGGGGAGATATTCAGGTAAAGATCCCGTGAAACAACACATTTCAAAAGAAATAACATCTGTAAGATCTGGGGATGATTCCAGTGGATTTCCTGCATCCAAGCAACTAGGGTTTCATCGGATAATCAGTCAAAAGATACAAAGGAAGTGTTTTCTTTATTGTTAGGAAATGAGACACAAGTCAAGGGTCTTGAAGGTGAATGTGGACAAGATATTATCGGAAAGATAATGTTATTGAAATAGCATGAATTAATATGTAGTTTCTTTATGCTATATAGTGGAGAGGATGAGGATGGTCTTCCTTATGGTTTAGTTAGAGAACTGTTGTAACATGTGTCATCATAAGTCTACCACCTAGCAAACATTTCTTTCCAATTTAGATTAAGTCAACCATAAATAATTGTTTCTACTTTAGGCACAAGGCCAGCAATTTGAAGGGGAGGAGACAGTAGAGTAAATCGACCCCAGTGCGTGACTAGTACTTTATTTTATCGACCCCGTAAGGAGGAAATCAAAGCTAACCTCGGCGGGATTTGAACTGAGAACATAAAGGCACGCAACTCTATGCTGCAAATCATGGTGTTTGAAGCTCTACTGATACTGCCAATCTGCCGTCCTAAGTCAACCATGAATAATTGTTTCTACTTTTGACACAAGGCCAGCAATTACGCCAGTACATTACTGGTACTTTATTTTATCGACCCCATAAGGATGAAAAGCAAAGCTAACCTCTGTAGGATTTGAACTCAGAACGTAAAGGGCCGTAACTCTATGCTGCAAAGCATGGCGTCCGACCCTCTAAAAAATGGTTTCACATTTAGTCACAAGGCCAACAATTTTGAGAGAGGGGAAAGTTGATTAAATCGACCCCATTACGTTACTGGTTCTTTATTTTATCGACCCCGTAAGGAAGAAAGGCAAAGTTAACCTCGGCAGGATTTGAACTCAGACTGTAAAGGACCATAACTCTTTGCTGCAAATCATGGTGACCGATTCTCTACCGATACTGCCAATCCACCGCCCTACAAATAATGGTTTCTTTATTTCAAGCTAAACGAAAACGTTTTACGCAGTCGCTCTGCCTGCTAGAAATATCACCCAAATTATTCCTACTTAACAAAATACGGTCTTACAGAAAGAGTTACGGTGGATAATATAATTCCAGTTGCACAAAACATATGGAATTGACATGGCTAGAGTAGCCTTGATCATAGGTCTACGCAGTGAAATACGGAATACTTTGACAGATTTCCAACGTATTTACCCCACTTCTTAAGTTATAACTTTCATGAACATTCACTTGGCAAACGTTTTGTACCTGTCAAGGAATTCAGAGAATTTTTGTGAGAAACAGAAGGACTCTTCTGGATGACTTTCTACAACTATTTTATTTGTTTGTTTTTTTGGTTTTGTTTTGTTTTTGCTAGATAGAGACAAATTCTCCACAGATTGCATGAGCTCTCCGACAGTAAAGAACCTGAACAAATAACAGGTATTGAATAAAGGCGATTAAAACTGCCAAAGTCTTAACAAATGTTAGACGTTCCTCTTAGATTTTCCTGACCTTATAAATAATTGACCTCCCATCCAGAGCCAGGAAAGTTCCTTTGTTCTGATGAATTGATAAACATGGACATCTATAAAACATAAGAACTATACAATGAAGGTGCATGGCTTAGTGGTTAGAGCATTCGATTTTCCATTTGCGGGTTATGAGTTCTATTCTCTGACCGAGTGATGCGTTGTGTCCTTGAGCAAGACATTTTATTTCACGTTGCTCTAGTCCACTCAGCTGGCAAAAATGAGTTGTACCTGTAATTCGAAGGGCCAGCCTTATCATATTCTGTATCACACTGAATCTCCCTTAGAACTACGTTAATGGTATGTGTGTTTGTGGAATGCTCAGTCACCTGCACGTTAATTTCACGAACAGGTTCTTCCGTTGATTGTATCAACTGGAATACTCATCGTCATAACAGATGGAGTTCCATAAGAAACAAACTATATAAGATTTTATTTTTGCTGCATCAGGCCCTAACCCCAAAGAGCTTCCGTTATATGTGTAGGCCAGTGGTTCTTAGCCTTTTTCTATCATGGCAACCCTTGGGAATGCCATAAGCCTAGGTTAAGAACCACTGGTGCAGGTCATGAAACTGTGGTTTTCTGTTAACTTGTATACTGATACAGACACCTTTGCCACAACTGACTGTGCACTGGGAATATAAAGAACCGGAATATATTCCCTAAAATATTTTGTCAAGTTCTCCAGCATGTCCGTCAATCTTGTCAGGCACTTCATTCTGTTGACACTAGTTTAACTAAACACAAATGTTGCCTTATGAGGGTTTGAATTCAGATCTTAAAGAGCCGGGATACATACCACAAGACATTCTGTCCGACTCTCTAAAGATTCTGTTAATTCGCGTCTTTAAAAGAAATGGTTGGTAAGAGATTAATGATGTAACAATGGAGCCATAGAGCACAATAAATCACACATCTTTCAAAGTATTGAGTCCTACAAGACCAGAATGCCACACACTCACACACAAACCCACACACACTCACATTTACATACACACTCACATACACACACCCACACTCCTCTTTCTCTCCTCTTGTTTCGCTCTCTCTCCCTCTCTTTTCTTCTCTCTCTATCTGTCTCTCTCTCTTTCACTCTCTCTCTCACTCACTCACTCACAGACACATACATTCCCATTCGATTTCTCTTTTCTATCACTCTCTCTTTCTCTCTCTTTCTCTCTCACACTCTCTCTCTCTCTCACACACACACACACTTACACACACTCACACATCACACCTACTCGTTTCCATGTTTCAATCACTATCTCATTCCGTCTCCCTCACTCACTCACTCACTCGCCCCCTCTAGGCAAGGACTCTTGTGTTACAGAAGAATGTGGAGGGGGATGGGGAGGTTGATTAGGTTCCGGGTCTAGGGTGTGGTGGTAATGGGGCTGAGCCTCGCGGTCAAGACCGCAAAAGCATTCCCACGGACAATGGACAGTGACACCCACTGCAAAGCCACCTCACCTTGCGTGGCTTCTTCCCCAGCCGGACCGCCGACGTTCCGATCTTGCGAAGGAGATTGAGAGTACGGGGTCCAAGTATGCCTGAGGTCTCGAAGAGGAAGTGGCCAAACAATCTCCGGTATTCGTTAATTATTTATATATTTAGTTTATTTATAATATCACAAATGGTGAACAATAGTGATTCATTTCTCAGTGGTTCATTATATTCCTGGCGGTGATATTTGCAAGAGAGTCTCATTAAAAATTAAAACGATTCAAAACAAATATCGCGAAGAAC
>OZ024744.1:22874797-22892297 GCA_964016885.1 Eledone cirrhosa
CCTCTATTTTTCTATTTCTTTGTAAATTTCTCACTATATTTTCTGATGAAGGGCTAGCCTTCGAAACGTTAAGACGCTTTTTGTACTATATCAAGCGTAAAACTAATATTTTTCTCGAATGTACCGTCTCATTTTCTTTCTTATTTCTATTTGGCATATATATATATCTTGGTAGTCCATCGTAAACGAGGATGACATCTTCTTTATTGTTGTTCCCGTCTGCCGTGGGCACGAAGGTGGCTGTGGAGGCTGATCCTTGACTTGCAGGTCCGGGGTCCTTGGGGGCAGGGGAAGAGCCGGAGTCAGACTGGCAACTCCCAGAGGTTACCTCCACCTCTCGCCCATCGCCGCAGGGCTTTGGGAGTGCACGCTAAAGAAGAAACCTGTGCGGGAAAGGTTTATAGTGGGAGGGCCAGTGCACAGTGACGGTCCCACTCACTCGGCCGTAGAAGCCAGAATCCGGTGGTACGGAGGACCGTCACGACCAGGGACTTCCTTGGCTGCAGTGGATGGCCACGACGTCTGTAGTGCCTTGCTGTGCCCTAGCACTCTACACCGCTTGCTGTCGCCGCCTTTGTGACCGTTGGAACGATGCTGTCCTCCTCCACTCACTCCGCCGGTCCAGTATTCGCATGCAGGGGAAGGCACCCCCTATCTAACTCACCGGGGGGGGGGGTTCAGACCCGTCCGGCTACCCTCAACCTGGTTCGGCCCGGAGTGTGGCCGCTGTCGCATGCTACAGTTTCTTGGGGCCACAGGTAAAAGGTGAGTGTCAGGTAGGACCCAATGCAGGACGAGCTGTCCTGAAAAGGGCATGGCTATCCCCCCCCCCCCTACAGAGGTACATGCCCCTCCCTGATACCCCAGGCATATACACACGCATACACATACACATACATATGTACATGTGTATATACATATTTACATATTTTTGGATAGCCGATGACTCTTATGAGTTCTTCCGCCCTTTGTCAGGTTTTGTTTTTTGTCTTGCAGGGTGTCCAAAATAATAACCCTCCTCACCAAGCAAACCTGGTGGGGTTGCCAGTTTATTCGCCGACGACCCGACCATGCGAGGTTGTACTGGTTTACATGTTACCAGTAGCACTCAAGTGTGATCTGACATATATATATATATATATATATATATATATATATATATATATATAGGTAGAACTACCGACCCATATGCCTGCTGTTTCACGTGTACAAGCTGTTCACGAAGATAATCCTGAACAGGTTATCACGTAATCTGGACGAACAGCAACCGAGAGAGCAAGCCGGCTTCCGGAAAAGCTACAACACGATGGACCACATATTTACTCTGACACAACTGCTTGAGCGAGCAAAGAATACAAGATGTCTCTTTGCGTCGCGTTCGTAGACTACGAGAAGGCCTTCAACAGCGTCAAAATCAACGCAGTGCTGAACTCGCTGCTGAGGCAAGGAGTCGAGGCGCAATACGTTCAACTGCTCAGGGAGGCGAGTTCCGCATGCACCACCGACATAGCTCTGCTGTCATCACCCGTACGAGTGCCGGTCGAGAAAGGAGTGAAGCAAGGAGATACGATCTCTCCAAAACTTTTCACCGCGTGTCTCGAGCAGATCATCAGAGGCATTGACTGGCAAGGCGGTGGCAACATCAACGACGAGATACTTACCCACCTCCATTTCGCTGATGACATCGTACTCATCGCTGAAACCACGGATCAGCTTCAGACCATGCTGATGGAGCTCGACATCAAAAGCTCTGCAGTAGGCCTCAAGATGAACCGCATGAAAACGAAGTTTATGCGGTCCGACAATGTACCAACAGGTCGAATGGTGGTTGGCGGTGATGAAATAGAGGAGGTGGAGGAATACGTCTACCTGGGACAAGAAGTGAACATGCGCCGAGACATTGAGAGGGAGATCTCGCGGAGAGTAAGGGCCGGATGGAAGGCGTTCAACGGCGTAAGGGATGTGCTCAAGGGGAGGTTGGACAAGACCACCCGCGCAAACCTCTTCAATAGCACAGTTTTACCTGCAATGTTATTTGGCAGTGAAACTTGGGCTACAACGAAGAGAGAAGAGCAGAGGCTGGTAACGGCTCAAAGAGGCATGGAGAGATCAATGCTAGGAATCTCGTTGAGAGAGAGAGCACATCAGGAGCCAAGTCATCAGACAGATGTCCGGCATGAGGGACGTCATCACGGAATATATGCGCAGCAAGTTCAGATGGGCTGGACACGTCGCCCGGTTCACTGATAATCGGTGGACCCGCGCAGTTGCCGAGTGGTACCCGAGCAAGCGGAAACGACCACTCGGAAGGCCTCCATGAGGGTGGAGTTACGATTTTAAGAATACGATTGGGAATACATGGATGAGGAAAGAACGATGCAGAGATGAATGGACGGCATGCTGTGACCAGCGGCGCCGAATGGACGCCCGACAGACTGGTCGGTCAAGGTGATCAAGGTGATATATATATATATATATATATATATATATATATATAAACATTTGAATATATGAGAGGCATGAACACCGATACAAGTATGCATGTGTTCCAATTGCAAATGACCAAGTTAGCTAGGTTGAACAAATTCGATATGGTTTGCCTGTCTCCATTTAAAGTAATATATCAATAAAAATAACAAACCTATATTGTTGCCTGTCTCCATTTAAAGTAATATATCAATAAAAATAACAAACCTATATTGATACCCGGATAGATCTAAATCTGTTTCGCAAGAATTATTAAGTGAAAGCAACCATTCCTGTGCTCTTCTGCGAGTATCCAGGAAATTCGTACCTTTCACTTCAAAGGATCTAAGAAGACTGAATGATGTGTTGATATAAAAGCACATGTCGCAGCGCCTAGCGCATCTCATACTCATGTCGCTAAAAATAGCAACCGGTTTTATAAGACTAATGTTAGCTCTACATATGGAGCCGAGAATATCATAGATTGAGTTAGAAACTCAAAATAGTCTTTTACAATTAATTGTAATAGACTATTTTGAGTTTCTAACTCAATCTATGATATATATATATATATATATATATATATATATATATATATATATATATATATATACATATATATATACATACATATATATGTATATTTATTTACACACACACACACACACACACACACACACACACACACACACACACACACACATATATATATATATATATATATATATATATATATATATATATATATATATATATATATACATACACATATATATATATATATATGAAAGACGTAAAATAAGAAAATTTTAAAAATTAAAAATTAACTTACTAAAATTTTAACTCCAACTAATTAGTTTCTGTAAGGGGATAAATATAGTTACGTAAGATAACTATAGAGAATTCCTTACGTCATCAGGGAGTCTATTCTCAGCTAAGTTCCCAGGCAATGCGCGGAAACTAGGAACCCATATAAAAATAATAATTCAGTGGATGGAACAAAGCTAGCGGGGACTAAATTCCAAAGCACTGAAAAAATTCACTGCCTCTCTGGTCAGTGGCAGATTCTAAAGGATCAATCACGTGACACTGAGGTTAATCAGTGAGGAGTGGGGTGGTATTATGACAATAGCCTACTACTACCATGAATCACAGCAGTAAATTTTGGCAAATTTTACTCAACAAATAATTTGGAGATAAATATTGAGAATTAGTATATCTACCAACATATGTATACAGATGTATACTCATGCTAGCAAATATATATGTTATGTCTTACTACCTTTGTGGTTCTATGCAGGGGGATGCAGAACAAGTATATGAAAGACGGAAAATAAGAACATTTTAAAAATTAAAAATTAACTTACTAAAATTTTCACTCCAACTAATTAGTTTCTGTAAGGGGATAAATATAGTTACGTAAGATAACTATAGAGAATTCCTTACGTCATCAGGGAGTCTATTAGCTAAGTTCCCAGGCAATGCGCGGACACTAGGAGACCCACATAAAAATATGTTGGTAGATATACTAATTCTCTCTCTATATATATATATATTTATTAAAATAACAGATTAAAGTTTAAGCAAATAATCGCTGCTTTCACCCTTAACGGGATCTTCTGAAACTAACAAAGTCAATCTGTAGAACGCAGAAGTAAATATTTCAAAAAACGTTGCAACCGGAGGAAGACAGGAAGACGATATTTTGGTTGGTGGAAACGTTCCCTGGCAAAGAAAGGCAAAAAACGAATATAATACGTCATTATTTGGAGCGGTGGATTGGCAGTATCGGTAGAGAGTCGGACACCATGCTTTGAAGCATAGAGTTACGTCCCTTTATGATCTGAGTTCAAATCCCGCCGAGGTTAACTTTGCCTTTCATCCTTACGGAATCGATAAAATAAAGTACCAGTAATGTACTGTGTACTAGCTTTGTGCCTAAAATAGAAACAATTATTTGGAGCGATGAAAAACAATTACACGCAAAGACAAAACCACGTTTATGGTATAAAAGAAGTCGGAGACTAATATTCTATTAGGTGGTTCATAGAGACGAACGAAAAAAACGAAGATAATACGTCATAAGTGGACCGTGGAGAACAATTGCACGCAAAGAAAAAACGACGTAAATGGTATAACTGAAGTCGTAGACTAAAATTCTAACTAGGAAACCGAATGATTCTCGGCTTCAGAGTTAAGAATAAAGTAAATAAAATACAGAGGTAATTGAAATTAAATAAATACATACACGCATCCATATACGTACATACACAAGCATACACGAAAACACTCGCCATAGGTATACAAATACACGCACGTACACCCCCCCCCCCCCAAAAAAAAAACAAAAAAAAACAAAAAAAAAACGCACGCACATACAGAACCCACGCAACGCCCGTACCCATACGAATGTATACACCAAATACAGATAAAAGTATATATAAAATATATATATATTTATATATATATATATATATATGTGTGTGTGTGCGTGTATACATATAATTAAATAAACGTATATAAATAAATAAATACGTATATAAAAAGCGCACACACATACCTACATGTAAATACACATATGTTCGGAGACGTACGTCAACCAAAACACAAAGTGGACATATACACACACCCTACATACGTACGAACCCGCAAACTCACACAGACGCAAAACTCACGTATACACATAACCAAAAGCATATGTACCAGAATATATAATATATACACCATAACATACACAATCAAATATACGTACGAGAAAGTATACGTACCTTCACAAAACATACAGGTAATATATACTTACCTATACAAATAAGTAATGGTATAAACATAACAT
This sequence comes from Eledone cirrhosa, assembly GCA_964016885.1. Lineage (NCBI taxonomy): Eukaryota > Metazoa > Mollusca > Cephalopoda > Octopoda > Eledonidae > Eledone > Eledone cirrhosa. The sequence goes on from OZ024744.1 coordinate 22,880,097, forward strand.
ATACTTAGCTACCACATCAAGACGTAAAATATCCGCGTATAGTTCGTACTATCCGTAAGGGTATAATGTAGGGCTGTGATAGAGGAAAGTGTTGTGCAATTTATGTTTACAAGCCGAAATTGCCTCATATTTTTTGTTTAAGATGTGGTCTTTGGCGTAGAGTATTTCCAGGGCCCCAGCGGCGCAGACGTCACATGGTCTTTTATTTCCGTTATACGATATGGCCTAAGTTAGGATCTCCCAGTGTAACTTATATTGGGTGTGGTTGTTTTTTAGACTCCAGATATAAGCTGAAAGTGACGTCATATTCCTTCTTAAAGGGTTACGAAAAGAATAGGTATTCATGTAAAGACGCTGCTTGAATATATTGGCGGTTAACCCTATGTAGACCCTACGGGACGTGGGTGTTTCAACCTTACATTTGTAGACAATGTTACTAGAGAGGCATTTCCCGGATAGGGGACAGTCAACCTCATTCCTACAATTACAGTTAGTACTAACTACAGGGTTGCAGTGTTCATACGGCTAAGTAGTTTATCTAAATTTGAAGCTGTAATATTATGTGCAAGGTTAGGAGTCGTAAAGTAAGACATTTTAATAGTATTTCTATTAAAAATGTTATTATATTTATGTGTAGGGAGAAAATGCTTCATAATAAGGGAGAGAAAGATCTTAGCTAATGGTGTGGCCACCTCCATATTATATGGTGAGTTATACCATATAATGCGTCAGGATCTATTTCTTCTAGATCTATTCTCGTACTCTGTATATGCTACCTTATCGACAAATCCACTCCTAGCAAGAGCTTCATTGTAATATGCGGAATGGTCGTTGAAAATATGCTCGTTAGTAGATAGACGGGAAAGCCTCAAAGAAACGTTTCTTACCAGGTTCTTGGTTATGCTGGTAGGATGGTTAGAATGCTTACTTATGGAATTAAGCGTATCATTCGGCTTTCTATACGGGTAATACAACCCATTCAATAAATTGAGGGTAACGTCGAGGTAATTAACGACCGAGAGGTTGGCCTAAATCTGTATGGAGAGGTTGAAGCCTTTAAAGAAGGCTGTGAGTTCTTTTCTGAACCTGTCGCAAGCACGTGGGCCACACTTAGTCATGGTCAAAAGACCATCATCACGGTACAAACCACCGCCGACGTAGGGGAATTCGTCATTGATAGAGAAAAGAAGGAAAAGGCCGATAAGATCAGTAACCTCCGCTGAATCGCTGCCGCCCATACTCACGTCGAATGGGGTACTATTGGATTTTTTAATCCAAATAGAGTCGTCGAAATTAATCACTGACTTACGGGCATTGAAGATGACATCAACTTCGAAATCCTTAACGACTGTGAGTTTTTTAGCGAAATTGATAGCTCTAAGGAGAAGTGGTAAAGTGATGGAGGAGTAGTAATTATTGATGTCGAATTGGATAAAACGGCAATGTTCCTTGTTGCATATGCCGTTGAACCAATCAATCGCTGCGAAAGAATTGTTCCACAGTGCAAGAGAGGCCAAACTTCTAATTTCAGGTATAATTCTATCAAGAATCCTTTTACTAAGTCTACCTAAATCGGACTTCGTAGGGTTAATAAGCCGAATAGAGGGGTTGTTCGGAAAATTGGACTTGTGATCGTTCAGGGTAAAGTGGGGAGAAATAGGGTCCAGAGGTTCAGTCCGGTCCAGGATGTTGAGATCAGAGGTGATTTTAAACCCAGCATCGTTGATTTCATTAATGACGCTCCGATTAGTTTTACGGTAATCCTTAGTTACAGCATTATGTAGTAGTTGATGGTAAGTACTGCGCTCCATTTGATATAGATTGCCAGTTTTGTCAGAATTGACGTGCACGGCATTAGAATCCTTAATAGAACGGATTCTATTCTTCAGGTCCTGCTGGAAGGAATTGCTCCTATTCCGAAATTTGATACTCCGTATGAGTTCCAAGACATCATTTTCGAAGGGTAGCAATGCTGGGTTACTCGGAGGGTTATTATAGGTTTTAAACCCTAATTTATCCTGTTTGTTGTCTGCTTTTCCATGATTATCGAAATAAAAGGCACGCCAACGCGACCTTTTAATGAACGCGTTTGTTTTCTGTATCAGAAGTTTTAGGTATGTTTTCCTGCTTGGTACAGGTATGTTCTTTGTAGAAATATTCAGATGTTGTTTCTGCATGATGAATAATAATAATGGATGAGAGAGGCAAGAATGGCCCGAGTGAATGGACCTACTCTGAGTCTATGCCTATAAATTGAAGGTGGAAAACTGGGAGAGGACACTTGCCCTGGTGGTCAGGGTCACGATTGTTTTTTTTAAATGGGCTTTCTCCACGATGGCCCTCGGAAGTCTCCCACCTATTGGGTAATTTTTCAATGTTCTTTTATCACAACCTCTGTTTTTTTTACACGCAGAAATGCCTATTTGTACCGTCCTGTATTGTCATGTACTGTCCTTAATGTCTCTTTTATGTAAACCCTTGTGGTTAATAAAGAAAGCATTATTATTATTATTATTATTATTATTATTATTATTATTATTATTATTATTCTTTGACTCTCAGTTATTGATGTTAGTTAACTGGAAAGTTTATTGAAATGAATATCAAGCCACTACCTGCAGCCTCAGATATTCAGGACGTATCGGAGGGTTTTTGCTGTTCCCAGCAAGCATGCCTTTTGAAGCGTTCCAAAAAACGTGAAGGGGCCAATTTTCTTTAACCATCCCTGGAAACTTTTTGAGATAGTACCTAGTGCGCCTATGACAATCGGGACCACTTTGACTTCATGGCAGTTCCAAATCCTTTTTACCTCCCACTTTAAGTCCTGGTATCGGTTAATTTTCTCCCTCTCCTTCTCTTGCACTCTCGTATCGAATGGGCAGGCCACATCCACAATCAGGCACGATCTTTTTTCTTTGTCCACAACCATCAGGTCAGGTCTATTGTGTTCCAGTTTCTTGTCCGTCTGTATCCTAATATCCCACAGCACCTTCACCTTATCGTTTTCTATCACCGACTCTGGCTTATGCTCATACCACTTCTCAGAATGTGGTAAATTGTTTACTTTGCATAGGTGCCAGTGGATCACCCTGCACATCACATCATGTCTCCAGCCCTTATAGTGAGTCTGGGCTAGGTGTTTACACTCGGATACAATGTGAGCCACAGTCTCTTCTCTCTCTCCACAGATCCTGCACAGTGGGCTAGCCTCCTCCTTGTAAATATGGTGTTTCAACCACTTCGTTTTGAGGGCCTGCTCTTGCGCAGCCATTAACATTCCTACTGTAGCCTTTTTAAGGTCTCCTCTTTTCAACCAGTTCCATGTCTCTGGATCTCTGAATTCAGTTTTCTCAAAGAAGGTACTATGAAGGGATTTTTCCTGAAGGCTGCTCTTTCTCCTTGATGTTATTTCCTCCTTGGACATCCCCTCTCCTTCAGTACAGTTCTGAGCATTGGCTCCTTACTATCAGTCACGTATTTGTGTAGGTTGTTTTTCTCCATCTGAACACAGTCCTCTATGATGATGAGACCTCTTCCACCTTCAGATCTCCTTAAGTAGAGTTTATCGACATCACTCCTCTTGTGGAACATGTTGTAGATAGTGAATAGATTCCTAGTCTTCCTATCCATTTCTTTTTGTTCAGCAACATTCCATCTCAGAATTCCCGCACTGTACCTAATAATAGACACAGCATCCGGAATTTACTGCACTTATGGCATTCCTACTGTTCAGATGTGACTTTAATACGCTCCCTACTCTCCGAATGTATTCATTTCTTATCAATTCCTTCATTTTTTTGTTCTTGATGTCATCAGCCTCCAGAACACCCAAATACTTGCATCCTTCTTCAGTGTCAATTTCCTTTATCATCTCACCTGTTGGTACCTGGATTCCGTTACTTCTGCTCAATTTACCCCTCTTCGTCACAAGGACTCCACACTTACTAATACCAAATTGCATACATATATCATTGCTGAAAATACTGACAGTGTCAACAAGCACATACAACTCCTTCTCAATCTTCCCGAAGAGCTTAAGATCGTTCATGAAGAGCAGGTGATTGATGGTAAGCCCTCCCTTTCCCAATCTGTATCCTGCTCTCACTTTTCGCAGTGTACTGGTCAGGGGCATCAGGGCAAGGACAAACAACAGAGGGGACAGACTATCTCCCTGGAAGATACCTCTCTTGATCTTCACGCTTCCCAAGGATTCTCCAGCTGATGTTAACTCTATTTCCCAGGACTTCATACTTTTGCCCAACAACTGTCTGATGTTATCTGCCACCCTGAAGATCTCCAGGCTTTTGGTGATCCAAGAATGAGGCACCATGTCAAATGCCTTTTTGTAGTCTATCCATCCCATGGCAAGACCAGTGCGTCTCCTTTTGCAATTCCTCATTACCATCTTATCAATAAGTAACTGGTCCTTTGTACCACGGGACTTCTTTCGGCATCCTTTCTGTTCGTCCGGTAACAAGTTGTTTGTGTGGTGGTGATGGTAGATTTCCTCAGACATAATGCTTGTCAACAGTTTCCACATTACGGACAGACATGTGATAGGTCTATATTTGGTAACATCATTACCCTTGATTCGGTCTTTCATTATCAGAACTGTGGTACCTTTTGTCAACCACTCTGGTACCTCACCTGACATCAAGCAGTCATTGAACATGGTTGTCAGTTTCGGGTGGAGGGATGTTATATTTTTAATCCAATACCCCTGCACACCATCTGGGCCTGGTGATTTCCAGTTGGTTAGTTTCAACTGTGATACTCAAATCAGTTTGTTGGTGTGCCTGTTCACTAATCTCCTTCTGTACTGTCTCAATCCACACTGCCTGGTCATTATGTTTAACATCCTGCTCCCATATTCCTCTCCAGAATGTTTTAGTTTGTTCCGCCCCAGGGATCAAGTCGTTGCCTCTTTCTTTCCCCTCAAGCTGTCCAAACAGCATCTTCTGGTTGTTGTCAAACATGCGGTTCTGTCTATACTGACTGACTGTTCTCGTATCGCCTGATTTTTGCACTCTTTGCTACAATGCGTTGCTTCAGTTCCTCTATGATAATATTTAGCTTTTTCCTCCTAGTTTTGTACTTTATTTCCAGTCTATTTTTAGTGTCTATGTTTTTTAGTGTCCCATTCAGTAGGGACTCAAGCTTTCCAATGTCTTTTCTCATTTCCCTGATTTGACCACTCAGTCGTTTCTTCCACCAAGGCTTGATCTTTCTTGTTTGTTGTTTCCTCTCGCTTTTATACCAAGTAATTTCCTCACCGTATTTGGTGTTGCTTTGAGGATATTGTTGCACTGGTGAAGGCTCCTCGCCTCAAGGTATTGGATGACCTTGTTTACCTTAGCTGTTGTTTCTTTTAACTTTTTCCTGTCCACAAATCTTAGGTTCATAGGTTTCCCACTATCATTGTTCAATTCATCTACCACTAAGTTTAGGATATCAACCAAATCTTGTCCTAGCCCGTCAGCATTCATCTCCTCAGTGGCCGTATCTCTGTTCCAGGTATTGTTTATCTCAGCATTCAGATCATTGTCTGCTTCGGATGGTTCCTCCGTTCTCTCGACCTCTTCAGCTTCATTTCCCACTGGCTCGTTTGCCTGGCATACTCCACTCTCCATTTCCAATCTAATTTCTCTGCTGAGTTCCTCCAGTTATTATTATTATTATTATTATTATTATTATTATCATATGAGTGCGTGTGTGAGTGTTTGCGTGTGTCTGTGTGTAGTGTGTGTGTGTGTGTGTGGTGTGTATACAGACATATTTATTCATATAAATATTTGCTGCTGTATTCAACTATCTATCTGTTAATTTATGTACGTGTTTTGTATTGAGATATAATTATCTCAGTGCATGTGCGTGCCCAGCTCTCTCTCTCTCTCTCTCTCTCTCTCTCTCTCTCTCTCTCTCTCTCTATATATATATATATATATATATATATATATACATATATATATATATATATATATATATATATATATATATATATATATATATATATATATAGGACGGGTAAAATTCCCGAGATCCAAGAACGAGTTCTCTCTAGCGGTCTCTGAGGGTCGGGCGCTATGCTTTGCCCCTTTAGGGTCTGAGTGGGTTTCTTGGTTAGTGTCTAAGTCTCAGACCCGTACTGTGGCATAGACTCAACTGAAGCAACGAAGAGGCGGATCTCCATGTTTTTACGAAGGTCCTCCTTCCACACCGATCACAAACTGTAGCACGCCGCCCAGGCTTTGTTCTTCCTCTCCACCCCCATCATCCTCTGCATTTCCAATCTTCTGCTCCCAGATACAGGAAGTCCTCAACCAATTATAGCAGCTTCCCGCCTACATTAGTAATCTTCTCTGGTTTCTTAATATTCTCTACCAGATACTTCGTCTTAATCTCATTCATTCTCAGCCCCACACTCATCGACACAATCTCCACCTCCAGCATCAAATCCTCTTCCCCCTTCACTGTGTTTATCACCAGAACAATGTCGCCGGCAAATTCAGCATCTGATATATTTTTAGCCTTAACTCTCCTGCTCTGAGCCAGTGGTAGAGTAAAACAAGGCGTCCTCAATAAGGAGGAGGCAATAACAATATATAAACATAAAATAAAATATAACAAAAAATAAAATTTATAACAAAGTCCTCAATAGAGAGGAGGCGCCTTGGGGGGTCGCACACACGCCCGAAAAAAGTGTGCAACCCTTCTCCTCAGGAGCACAGAGAAGGGGTGCTCCCTTGGTCTTTTATCTTCCTCACCTATAGTCTGATGTAGAGTGAAGGCCCATTCACACGGGCCATTCTCGCCACTTTCACCCATCTTTCATAGAAATGGCTGGGGTGCAGCACCTCTCTCTCCATCCTGATCCTTCTTCCGAAATGATATCGGAAGAAACGGACCAGTTGTTGGCCAGAGAGAAAGGTGTCTGACCTCAGTCCTTTCAGACGCGTCCACCATACAACCTCTTTCGCCATGGCTATTACGCACAGAAACACCGCCTCTCCTTCGTTTTTGAAGAGGGGAGGCGGCTTGATCGTTACAATAGACTCGGTGGTCAACCGGATTGGTCCCACCCTTGACAGCAGTTGTTCGACATAGCCCCACAGATCGGCAATGCCCTAGCAGTGTACCAATGCGTGTGCAACGGTTTCCTCGTCGCACACGCATCTGGGACAGATCTTTTTCTAAGGCTCCCTACCCGGGCGCGCGTGTCTGTAGAGCCTTTCTCGAACGGGCAGAGCCCTTCTGTAGCATTGCCAGGTCAGGGACCTCTGGAAGTTATCCATGGGTCCCGGGCTGAATGTCCTACCGAACAGGTTGGCCAGTTCGTCTTCCTCCATGCCTAGGGCTTCTCCGAGGGCGTCGTCGCACCTGCTAACCACCAGCCCTCTATAGAATGACGAGGTGGATTCTCCACTGACAGCCGGGTCCGCCTGCCAGAGAGCCGTGAGCGCCTGGGCACACTCGGTGTGCCAGGCGCCCAGTTTTCTCGGTCTTTGCTTGACCCAGGATTGCAGCTCGGTGAGTGAGACGAGTCTGGGAAAGGCTCGCCTCACAAACGGGGCCCACACCGGTTGACCGGAGAGGAATACCTTAAGGTGCCGTAGCCTTAATGCGTGTTTACGCATCATTAGCCACGGCATCCCCAGCCCTCCTTTCGAAGGGTGTTGACAGCAGATGGATCTCCTCACCATAGGAGCCCGCTTCTTCCAAAGGAATTGGAAGAGTGCGCGCTCCATTTTGGCGAGCGTTTCCCTTGGGCAAGGCACAACGGTCAGGCGGTAGTAGATGACGGACGCTATATAAGTGTTCGCCACCTCCGCCCGTCCTTTCAGGGACAGTTTGCACTCGGCCCACTTCTGGGTCAGTGCAAACACCCTGTTCGTCACCTCACCCCAGTTCTTCTCCACCTGGAGGTCTGGTCCGAACCAGACCCCGAGCAACTTCACCGGGCCCTCCGTCCAGCGCCCGACGACGCCATCGGAGGGCATCGATCTGCCCCTCCACGTGCCGAGTTGCAGACCGATCGACTTGTCCCGGTTCAGCTTAGCCCCTGTAAACCTTGTGTACTCCTCCAGTAAGGTGCCATTCGCCCCGATTTCCGAGGCCGTCGACACCATTACTGTTACGTCATCGGCGTAGGCTGACACTGCTTTCCGCAATCTATAGATAGATAGATAGATAGATAGATAGATATGTTTCTTTATTAGCCACAGGGGTTCAAAAGAAGGGGACAAATACAAAGGGGGAAGTTTACATACAATAAAAACGTGTAAAATAATATCACAAATACAATTTAAAAGTTAATCGATTTTCCCCAATAGGGGGAGACATTACATATGGGTAACACATAGACCCGAAAAAAATGTGCAACCCTCATCTCCAGGAGTTTGTACCCCTTTCCTCTCCTACTCTTTTTCCTCAACCTACAGGCTGATATAGAGAGATGGCCCATTCACTCGGGCCATTCTCGCCACTTTCACCCACCTTTCATAAAACTTGCTGAGATAGATATGTAGTGACCTACATTCCGCGGGCTCACATACATTCTCTGTGCGTGATTTGGCTCAGTTCAGCCAATCAGCGCCAGTAGAAGAGGATGTATCCCTACGCGCCCTGAGGAAGAAATACCCCGCGAAGATTTGAAGAATCTCTCTCTTGTTTCAGAAACTTCGAACCAGCAACACGCATAATGTAACGGTGAGATATTGCACCCTAGCCTCGCCGGCTTAACGGCGCAAAGGCACACTCCCTTTTGTAACCTCATTTTATGTGTAACTTCGACCATACCAAGTTAACCAACATTATTTGTGCTACAACTTGCCATTCTGAGTTCAAATCCCGCCGAGGTTAACTTTGCCTTTCATCCTTACGGGGTCGATAAAATAAAGTACCAGTAATGCACTGGGATAATCGCTGGCCTTGTGCCAATAGTAGAAACAATTATTTGTGCTACAACAAAAATAAACATACATTTCCTCTCTAATTTCTGCTGTTGACGTCATTATTATGTTACTCGTGTCTCAATAACATCTATAATCCATGCTGCTGGAATTGGCGACCTGACGAAAGGAATATTGTAAATACTAAGACGGTAAATAGATAGAGGGACCTTCCCTCACGTCTATGTCGACAAGACAATGCAACGAGGATATCATCACGTTACAACACTGCCACACTAACAACACTTCATTCAACTACCCTGCTAAAGATAGATAGATAGATAGATAGATAGATAGATAGATAGATATATTTCTTTTATTTGCCACTAGGGCATCAAAAGTGGGACAAGTACAAAGGGGGGAGTTTACACAAAAAGGCGTCCTCAATAAGGAGAAGGCAATAACAAAATATAAAAATAAAATAAGATATAACAAAAAATAAAATTTTTAACAAAATCCTCAATAGAGAGGAGGCGCCTTGGGGGGTCGCACACACCCCCGAAAAAAGTGTGCAACCCTTCTCCTCAGGAGCACAGAGAAGGGGTGCTCCCTTGGTCTTTCATCTTCCTCACCTATAGTCTGATGTAGAGTGAAGGCCCATTCACACGGGCCATTCTCGCCACTTTCACCCATCTTTCATAGAAACGGCTGGGGTGCAGCACCTCTCTCTCCATCCTGATCCTTCTTCCGAAATGATATCGGAAGAAACGGACCAGTTGTTGGCCAGAGAGAAAGGTGCCCGACCTCAGTCCTTTCAGACGCGTCCACCATACAACCTCTTTCGCCATGGCTATTACGCACAGAAACACCGCCTCTGCTTCATCTTTGAAGGGGGGAGGCGGCTTGATCATTACAATAGACTCGGTGGTCAACCGGATCGGTCCCACCCTTGACAGCAGTTGTTCGACATAGCCCCACAGATCGGCTACGCCCGAGCAGTGTACTAATGCGTGTGCAACGGTTTCCTCGTCGCACACGCATCTGGGACAGATCTTTTTGGCGGGGTCCCTACCCGGGCGCCCGTGTCTGTAGAGCCTTTCTCGAACGGGTAAAGCCCCTCGGTAGCACTGCCAGGCCAGGGACTTCTGGAAGTTGTCCATAGGTCCCGGGCTGAATGTCCTACCGAACAGGCTGGCCAGTTCGTCCTCCTCCATGTCTAGGGCTTCTCCGAGGGCGTCGTCGCACCTGCTGCGTACCAGCCCTCTATAGAATGTTGCGGTGGAGTCTCCACTGATAACCGGATCCGCCTGCCAGAGGGCGGTGAGCGCCTGGGCACACTCAGTGTGCCAGGCGCCCAGTTTTCTCGGTCTTTGCTTGACCCAGGATTGCAGCTCGGTGAGTGAGACGAGTCTGGGAAAGGTTCGTCTCACAAACGAGGCCCACACCGGTTGTCCGGTGAGGAATACGTAGAGGTGCCGTAGCCTTAATGCGTGTTTACGCATCATTAGCCACGGCATCCCCAGCCCTCCTTTCGAAGGGTGTTGACAGCAGATGGATCTCCTCACCATAGGAGCCCGCCTCTTCCAAAGGAATTGGAAGAGCGCGCGCTCCATCTTGGTGAGGGTTTCCCTTGGGCAGGGCACTACGGTCAGGCGGTAGTAGATGACGGACGCTATGTAGGTGTTCGCCACCTCCGCCCGACCTTTCAGGGATAGTTTGCAACTGGCCCACTTCTGGGTCAGTGCAAACACCCTGTTCGTAACCTCCGCCCAGTTTTTCTCCACCTGGAGGTCCGGTCCGAACCAGACCCCGAGCAACTTCACCGGGCCCTCCGTCCAGCGTCCGACGACGCTATCGGAGGGCATCGGTCTGCCCCTCCACGTGCCGAGTTGCAAACCGATCGACTTGTCCCGGTTCAGCTTAGCCCCTGTGAACTTTTCGTACTCCTCCAGTAAGGTGCCGACCGCCTCGATTTCGGAGGCCGTCGACACCATTACTGTCACGTCATCGGCGTAGGCCGACACCGCTTTCCGCAATCCCTGTTCCAAAGGGATGCCCTGCAACAACTCCAACTTCCGCAGTAGTGGCTCGAGAGTCAACACATACAGAAGGGAGGAGAGAGGGCACCCTTGTCGGATGGACCGCGCGATTTTGAACGGCTCCGAGAGGTAGCCGTTCACCTTGACCCTAGAGCAGATGCGGCTGCTGTGCATAGCAGTGATCCAGCCCCTGAAAACGGGTCCGAAGCCTGCCGCCGCTAGCACCGCATCCAGGTAACCATGGTCGACCCTATCGAACGCCTTAGATTGATCCAAGTTGATCAGAGCCCCACCAAAGCCGGGTTCGTTCCCAACCCTCTCTATGATGTATCGCATGAGGTGGAGGTTGTCATGGATGGACCTAGACGGGATAGCGCATGTCTGCGCATCTCCCACCAGGTTGCCCACGACAAGCGCCAACCTCTTTGCTAGCACCTTGGCCAAAATCTGTAACTCTGTATTTAGCAGTGTTATGGGCCTGAAGTTACTTATTTCGTCCCCCTTGTTCTCGTCCTTCCTCACTAGCGTGACTACGCCCTTGGTCACAGTACAGGGAATTCTCCCGTTCTGTTGCCAGTTGCAGTAGACCGCCTCGAGGAGATCGGGGAACAAGTCCGGCATAGCTAGATATAATTCGTAAGGAAGACCATCGAGACCCGGGGATTTGCGTTTGCCGCATTGGCTCAGCACGTCCTCTATCTCAGCGGCCGAAATCGGCTCCTCGCAGGACTTCGCCTCCCTGTCCGAGAGGCGCGGCAGGCCGTCGAGGTATGGACCGAAGTCCACGTTCCCAACCGGCTCCCCGCCCCTCCCGAACAGTCGGGCAAAGTGCCTTTGAAAGGCCTCACACATCTGCTTAGGCTCAAGAATCGCCCGTCCATCCAGGTCTCGCAAAGACCGGATGGTGGATTTAGTTCCACTGTTGGCCTCTGTCACGCGGGCCCAGCTAACAGCTTTGGTCCCCTCGTTCCCTAGAGCACGTATTTTACTTCGGACAACGCAGCCTTCGTGCTTCGCGTCGAAAAACTGGCTCAAAGCCGTTCTCGACGCTAGCACTCTGGCCACGTCGCCGCTTCTAATTGCCTCTTCTACTCTATCTATTAGCTCCCTTTCCTTCCTATTCCTATCCGCAGCTAGAACCTTACTAAATTCTATCGAGACTACTCTAATCTCTCTCTTTAGAGATACCCACCACCTGCTGTTGACGATCGCTCCAGTCAACCGTTCCTTAACTAACGTACTAATCCGATTCCTGTAGGCTCTACTTGCCGGCA
>OZ024744.1:22899797-22914797 GCA_964016885.1 Eledone cirrhosa
TTGAGAGGAAGAACAAACCCTGGGCGGCGTGCCACAGCTTGAGATCGGTGTGGAAGTGGGACCATCGTAAAGACCTGAAGGTCAGTAATTTCCTACTACCTTATTACCAGTATGAGAAATACCTGAATGTATGAACATCAGTTGTTTTACAGAGCAGGAAAATAAATAAATTATACAATTATCAAAGTTGTGTTCAAATCATTTAATAGCTGACAATCATTTCTTCCAAACTCGTTTGGAGTCATTGGAGGATTATCAATGTTTGCACATATAATTAACCTCCTATTCAACTGAACAATAATATAGATATTGATGTTGTGAGCAACAGTTTCGTATTTACAGGGTGGAATGGATGTGACATATACTTTACGAGAATTGTACCATAATTGTACAAACATTCAAGTTCAAATTAAAATTCAAATTAAATTCAAATCAAAGGCATGGAGTGGTGGAATACATGTAACAGATAAAACAAGAGATTAGTCCAATTATTAAAGAGGCATTGAGAAAGTGGTTTTGAGAAAGGAAGAGTGCATTAACAATTCATATGTAGGCGTTTGGAGAGTGCAACTGCGTTAGTCATATACATGAGAAGGAGACAAGCAAAGCTCTTATGCATATATAGATGAATAAATATTGTACTTTAAGCAAATATGTTAAAGTATTAGAGTCTATGGTGGATGCTGAATGTTGATAGTGTTCGAATTTATGTGTGTTGAGAAACATACAACTTTTGCAGACTTTTCCATGACATATGTTGAATTAAATTTTAGTTAATGTTTATATTGAATGTTTTAAGTTAGTTAGAGCAATGGATTGTAAATTAGTCTTAATGAATTCATATTCATAGACTATATTTGATCAACCGTTAAATTTTTCAATCGTTAATTTCCGGAAGTGGATAAGGGGAGCTAATGCGTAAGGGGGGGGGGGGGTAACTAGCTAATTAAGTTCAATTCAGTTGTTAAAATTCTTTGTTCTAATATAATGTGATACCATTGGATCTCTGTTACATAACGCTGTATATTTATACCTGATTTTAAATACAGTGTATTTTACTATCATACATTAAAGGTCTCTTTAGATTGTCATCTATTCATTGCTGGACAAGGTATATGTTATGAAGGATTATATAGCTGTTAATATGTCATAATAGATATGCCATATGTGTATTTAATTATAAATGTATATATATACTTTTTTATTATTATGTTGTGTAATTTAAGCATTTAATTATACAATTATAAATGCATATATAGTTTATTATCACATACTACATTAAATGTCTCTACATACCAAGTACCAAATATCCATTACTGTATATGATATAATTAATCTATTGTAGTTATATCACAAGGTGGTAACTCTGTGTCTAATTCTAACTGTTATTGCAGAGCATAAGGTTATAGATGAATAGGAGGTGTGTAGAGGAAAGAGTTGATCGAGGGGTTTGTGGTTATGGGTGCTGCTAAGTCTTAGATGTGTAGTGTTAATGGTGGTGGGGAATTCAAATCTGACATTGTTGTATACTAACAGCTAGGTTTAAAGTTATGGAAAGAATGCCGGTACCGGTGTTGGCACGAGGAAAATATCTCTGACTTTCTATTAAGGAGGTCTAGTTTCGAAAAGATTATTGTATGGGTCTCCAGAAGGCACAGATTACACAATTTATTCGGTGGTTTATACGATGAGGCCCTACCAACTTCTTCCCATTGCAGTGTAAATGGTCTATTCCTAGTTTTCAGAGAGTGTACGTAGCTAGATAAAGAAGTGGTGCTGGCTAGATTGTGTTTTTTGAAAGAGTGGAGGTGCGAGTTATAACTCGTCTTGAAGTTGTTCGAAGTAGAACCTATATATGTTTTAGAAGAGTTGTATGCGTTGACGGTGCATGAGTAGATGATGTCTTTGGTTAAGCAATTATTACCTAAGGGGCATGATCTATTAGTTCTACAGTTACATTTATTCTGGGTGTTAGCTTGCCGGTTCCTATGTTGTGAAGAATTCTGGTTGATTTTAATTTAATTTGAATTTGAAATTGAATATTTGTACAAGTCTTGTACAATTCTCGTAAAATATATGTCACATCTATTCCACTCTGTAAATACGAAACTGTTGCTCACAACATTAATTTATATGTATTATTGTGTGTATATATATATATATATATATATATATATATATATATACGTACTAATACACACACGCACACACACACGCACGCACACACACACACACACACACACACACACACACACACACACACACACACACACACACACACACACATTCTCACACACACACACACACACACACATACATGTATGTCTGTATATATGTATATTAGTGAGATATCGCGAGAGAAAGGAAGGCAGAGAGAAAGAGTGAGAGTCTGAGAGAGAGTCAAAGAAGAGAGAGAGGAAAAGAGATACAAACAAAAGGAGGAGAAATTAGTTACAGTTGTTGTTGCTGTAGGAGCTGACATATGATCTCTCTCTCTTCCTTTTTCTCTCACTCTCCTTCTCTTTCTCTCGCCTCTCTTTCTCTCCTCTCTCTCTATTCGTCTCTCTCACTCTCTTCTTTCTCTATCCTGTCTTTCTTTCCCCTTTCTCTATTCTCTCTTACTCTCGCCTTTCTCTTTCCTCTCTTGCTCTCCTCTTTATCTCCCCTCTCTTTTCCTCTTTCTCACTGCCTCTCTTACTTTCTTCTTTCTCTATCCTGTCTTTCTCTCCCCTTTCTCTCTCTTCTCTTCCGCCCCCCTCTCTCTCTCTCTCTCTCTCTCTGTCTTTCTTTCTTTTAAGCCATGACCATAAGCCTTCCTTTCAACAATAACATCATCCCATCCATCCATGACAGCTGGGTGTAATTTGAAGGAAATGTGACGACTGCAACTTCTAATACGTTTGGTGAACATGTAGAGCAATGGAGACCAACCGGAGTTCCGAGAACCACTGGTGGCCCGAGAGAAAACTTCGGTTGTCTGCAGAAAATGTTGGACATTATTTGCAATTTTTATGTTTCATTGGATTGGCAGTATCGGTAGAGGGTCGGACGCCATGCTTTGAAGCATAAAGTTACCTCCCTTTATGATCTGAGTTCAAATCCCGCGGAGGTTAACTTTGTCTTTCATTCTTACGGGGTCGATAAAATAAAGTACGAGTAATACACTGGGATAATTGCTGGTCTTGTGCCAAAAGTAGAAACAATTATTAATAAAACATATATTAGCGTAGTGGATTGGCAGAATCGCTAGAGGATCGGACACCATGCTTTGCAGCATAGAGTTACGGCCCTTTGCGGTATGAGGTCAAATCCCGCCGAGATTAACTTTGCTTTTCATCCTTACAGAGTCGATAAAATAACGTACCACAACGTACTGGAGTCGACTTTCCCCTCCTCCAAAATTACTGGCCTTGTGCCTATACTAGAAATCATTAATAATAAAACGAAAATAATATTCGGTTAAAATATATTTTATAACGCCCTAAAAAATGTTTCCCCTCGGTAAAGAACTAACATCCATTAAATATGTCACATATGTCACATATGTGTCATCTATCAACAATATGACACAAGTTCGCTTCAGTATTGTTTCGAGCATTGACCACTAATTCATATAAGTGGTCCGCGAGATTTAAAATTATGAATTTAGTGGTCAGTGAGGTGAGAAAGGTTGGTGACCTCTGACCTAGCCGTTTCCCTTTTGACAATTTAGTGGTCGGTGAGGTGAGAAAGGTTGGTGACCTCTGACCTAGCCGTTTCCCTTTTGACAATTTAGTGGTCGGTGAGGTGAGAAAGGTTGGTGACCTCTGACCTAGCCGTTTCCCTTTTGACAATTTAGTGGTCGGTGAGGTGAGAAAGGTTGGTGACCTCTGACCTAGCCGCCTCCCTTTTGACAATTTAGTGGTCGGTGAGGTGGGAAAGTTTGGTGACCTCTGACCTAGCCGCCTCCCTTTTGACAATTTAGTGGTCGGTGAGGTGGGAAAGTTTGGTGACCTCTGACCTAGCCGCCTCCCTTTTGACAATTTAGTGGTCGGTGGGATGGGAAAGTTTGGTGACCTCTGACCTAGCCGCCCCCCTTTTGACAATCTCGAAACAAAGTTCGGGTTAATTCAGTTGTTAATGGTTGGAAGTTAATTCTTAATTTCCGGTAAAATTTATTAGTTTCTTCAGTTGAAGTATAGGTGGCGTTGAAGTATATGATTTGCGGTGTTGTTATAACTCTTCTGAGGTCAAATTCTGCCGAGGTCAACTTTGTACTCCATCCATCCGAGGCCGATAAATATACGAATAGTACCAGTTAAACTATTGGGGATGATTCTACCTCTATATTACTTTCTATCTCTCATTTGACTCTATCTCTCACTCTTCTCCCTTTCTTTGTCTGTCTCACGCTCTCTCTCCTCTCTCTTTCCCTCTCTCTCTCTCTTTATTACTTGTTACGTACCTACCTACCTACCTACCTACCGTCCTACCTACCCACCTACCTACCTACCTTCCTACCGTCCACCCTTCCTACCACCCATCTACCTACCATCCCACCGACCTACCTACCTTCCTACCGTCCTACCACCCCACCTATCTACCTTCCTACCGTCCACCCTTCCTACCATCCTACCACCCCACCTACCTTCTTACCCTCCCACCTACCTTCTTACTACCCTTCTTCCGTTCTTCCTCTCTCTCCCCCGCCCATCCAGCCATCTTCCCTTCCTCTATCAAAAAAAAAGGGGGGGGGGATAAGTCCTAGTCTCCCTCTCCTGCCCCTCAGTGCTAGACAATAAGGTTTACTGGAGAATTCCTCCCTCCCACCACTGCAGTGATTGTTGTCTAATGTGAAAGTCATGTAAACATTTGCACATTTAATGACAATTAGACGATTAATCGATTAATCGAACAGTTATCAATCATACTCTTTATATATCTTTCTCTCTCTCTCTCTCTCTCTCCCTCTCTCTCTCTTTCCCCCCCTATTCTTCTCTTTCTCTTTCTCTTTTGTTACATTCTTCTTATTTCTTTCTCTCCCTTTCTCTCTTAATCCATGTTTTTATACCACACTGTCACTCTCTCTTACTCTCTTTTTGCCCCTATCTCACCAACAGTTTCTTTGCCCACCCATCTCTCCCACCTCTCTCTCTCTCTCTCTCTCTCTCTCTCTATATATATATATATATATATATATATATATATATATATATATATATATAATTGTTTCTACTTTTGGCACAAGGCCAGCAATGACCCAGTGCATTACTGGTACTTTATTTTATCGACCCGTAAGGATGAAAGGCAAAGTTAACCTCAGCGGGATTTGAACTCAGAATGGCAAATATATATACATACATGTATATATATATATATATATATATATATATATATATATATATAGGAAAATGTTCAAGACCCCGACGGCAAACCTCAAGCCGTTTCGACATCTATTTCTGGACATCTATTTCTGTCCAGAAATAGGAAAAAATCGGATCTAACTGTTGAAACGGCCAGAGCTCAGCCGTCGAGGTCCTGAATTTGTTCATATATATACATATATATATCAGCTCTCTATCCATCTATCTGTCTATCTATCTATTTATATATCAACAACAGAAAAAACAGAGACAACACCCCTGAAGAACACAGCCCCACTCCATCCCACTCCATCAAACACTACCACAAACACACTCACCGAAATACCACCACCACACAACATACCACTACCCCACACACCTGACGATGATTATTCATCGACGGATGAAGCTGCTTCTCCTTCTTTAATTGAAGAAGAGGGAGAGCCGCGGAAATCTAAAAACAAAAAAAGAGACACCACAAAACCCCCAAAACTCCAATCACCAACACCAACACACAACCACAGACACAAACAACAATACAAACAACACCACAGTCAAACATCCCCCTATCAGCAAAACCAACACCAACACCACCCCAAACACAAGCACCCACCATAAAAAGAAAACTCTCGGACGAACAACAAACTAAAACAACACAACAAAAACACAAACAACAATACGCATACATCAACACAAACAACAAGAATTTGATGGAGGTCATCTCCCAAAACCCCAAGGTGGAGACGGAGGGCAAAACTTTCGTCAAGGCAGAATCGTCTCCACACCTTAAACTTATAAGGGTTTCTATGGAGACCTATAGTGACCTAAAAAATAAATGTTCACAGGACGTGGGCAACCCCTGCCAGAAACCCATCAACCGCGTCCTGTTAAAATGTTTCCCCACCAACACCCCATCCAGCACACAACTGGAGATTGAACAACCCGATCTCCAGGAAATGAAAAGGTAAGTGCACCTTTCGTCCTTTTTCTCCAACTTTTCTACACCAACATGGCTAGTTTACGAGTTGGAACCGTGAATGTGCGCGGCCTAGGGATGCCCTGGAAACAGGGCCAACTTTTAAACGACCTTAGGTCACACAGGCTCCACAACAGGCAGCAACTAACCCCCATCTTCGACGACTTTGAGATCTACACATCTCTCTGTCAGCCAGGAGGTGGAGTGGCTGTCATGTTTCGGAAGAACCTGGACGTCGGAATACAGCAAGTACACTTGGACCCGGAGCGTAGACTGGTAGTCCTAGACGTGAACAGTATTGGAGGTGGAGCCTTCAGACTGGTGGCCGTTTATGCCCCGACCGGGCAATCACAATCACGGCCAAACTTCTTTAGGCGTCTAGAGTCTTTTCTGGGAACGTCTCGCTCCTTACTTTTAGTGGGGGACTGGAATGGTATCCTAGATGCACGATGGGACTATGTAGGAGCATGTCCCAGGAGAGCGGGGTGCAACAGCCTCAAAACTTTAATCGGCCAATTCCAACTGGCCAATAGGTATCGACTGGATTTCCCGACTGCACCACAGTGGACGTGGGCAAAGCGCAGTGGGACATCTAGATCGTATTTAGATAGGTTCTACATTAGAGAAAGGGACAAGGAGATGTTAAGCTGTCCACGAATGGACATGGTTGCCTATTCAGATCACAAGTTAGTCGTCTGCTTAGTCAACCTTGATAGAATACATAGACAGGGTCCCGGATACTGGAAGCTGAACGTGTCGTTGCCGGCACGTAAAGCTTACAGTGAACGGATAAGTAGACTAGTCAAGCAACAGTTAACGGGAGCCATCGTCAACAATATATGGTGGTACTCTCTCAAGAAAGCAATAAGAATAGAATCGATAGGGTTTATCAGAGAGTTAGCCGTAGAGAAAAACAAAATAGAAAGAGAACTAGTAGCCAAGGTAGAGGAGGCACTTAGAAGTGGCAACGCGGCTAGAGTGTTAGCGTCGAGAACGGCACTGGACCAGTTCTTCGATGCGAAACACGAAGGCTGCGTGGTCAGAAGCAAAACACGTGCTCTAGGAAACGAAGGAGCGAAAGCTGTCAGCTGGGCCCGAGTGGTGGAGGCAAAAAGTGGCAACAAGTCCACGATTCGGTCTTTGAAAGACCAAAACGGACGCGTGCTACTTGACCCCAAGCAAATGTGCGCGGCCTTTCAGCGGCACTTTGCGCGACTGTTTGAGCAGAACGACGGTGAGCCGGACGGGGCAATGGACTTTAGTTCATACCTCGACGGCCTGCCGTGTCTCTCGAACACGGACGCCGAGTTCTGCGAAAAACCGATCACGGACATTGAGATACGGGACGCTCTGGGCCGCTGCGGGAAACGCAAGTCACCCGGTCTAGATGGTCTACCCTACGAATTTTACATAGGCATGCCGGATTTGTTCTCTGGCGTCCTCGAACCCGTCTACTGCAATTGGCAGCAGAACGGGAGAATTCCCAGTTATGCAGGCAAGGGCGTAGTAACGCTGATCAGGAAAGATGAGAACAGGGGGGACGAAATTAACAACTTCAGGCCCATAACTCTACTCAACACAGAGTTAAAGATTTAGGCCAAGGTGCTAGCGACAAGGTTGGCGCTAGTCGTCGAGACCCTGGTAGGGAAAGCGCAAACGTGTGCAATCCCGACCAGGTCCATACACGACAACCTCCACCTCATGCGATACATCATAGAGAGGGTGGGTAGTAATCCCAGCTTCGGTGGGGCTCTGATCAACTTGGATCACTCTAAGGCATTCGATAGGGTCGACCATCGATACTTGGAAGCGGTTCTCAAGGCGGCCGGTTTCAGTCCCGTGTTCAGAGGATGGATCGAGGCGATGCACACCAGCATCTGCTCGAGGGTCAAGGTGAACGGCTACCTATCGGAGCCGTTCGCAATCATGTGTTCCATTCGACAGGGGTGCCCTCTCTCCTCCATTCTGTATGTATTGACTCTAGAGCCACTACTGCGGAAATTGGAGCTGTTGCAGGGCATCCCTCTAGAACCGGGACTGCGCAAAGCGGCGTCGGCTTATGCCGACGAGATCACGGTAATGGTGTCGAGCACCTCGGAAATCGGGGTGATCGGCAACTTACTGAAAGAATACGAAACGCTGACGGGAGCAAAACTAAACCGGGACAAGTCTGTTGGTTTGCAACTCGGTAAGTGGAGAGGAAAACCGATGACGTTCGATAGCGTCGTTGGACGCTGGACGGACGAACTAGTGAAATTGCTCGGGGTCTGGTTCGGTCCAGACCTCCAGGTGGAGAAAAACTGGAACGAGGTCACGGCTAAAGTGTTTGCACTCACCCAGAAGTGGGCAGAGTGCAAACTGACCTTGAAAGGTCGAGCAGGGGTGGCGAACACTTACATAGCGTCCGTCATCTACTACCGTTTGACTTTCATGCCTTGTCCCCGTGAACCCCTCGTCAAGATGGAACGCTTGCTTTTCCAGTTTCTGTGGAAGAAGCAGGCTCCGCTGGTGAGGAGATCCGTCTGCTGTCAGCACCCATCCAACGGATGGCTGGAAATGCCATGGCTGATGATGCGCAAACATGCGCTGAGGCTGCGGCATCTCCAGGAATTCCTCACCGACCCCCAACCGGTGTGGGCACCGTTTGTGAGACAGGCTTTCCCACAGCTCATCTCGCTGACGGAGCTGCAGTCCTGGGTGAAGAAATGACCGAAAACGATGGGCGCCTGGCACATTGAATGCGCTCAGGCGCTCACAGTCCTCTGGCAAGCGGGCGCAGCAATCAGTGGAGACTCTACTTCGACATTCTATAGAGGGATTGTACGTTACAAGGGCGACGACGTGGTCGGCGAGACTCTGGGCGTCGAAGACGATGAGCTCACCAGTCTGTTTGGTAGGACTTTCCGCCCGGGACCTATGGACAACTTCCAGAGGTCCCTGGCCTGGCAGTACTACCGAGGAGCTCTACCGTTTCGTGACAAGGTCTACAGGCACGGAATGCCCCGGTAGGGATCCTTCCAAGAGGACGTGTCCAAGATGCGCGCAGGAAATTGAAACAGTCCTGCACGCAATTGTACACTGCCCGGGCGTAACCGACCTGTGGAACTATTCAGAACTGTTGTTGCGTATGGGACAAATCCAGTTGACTGCCGAGTCCATAGTAAGGATCAAACCGCCAGCCTCTTTCAAAAACGAAAGAGAGGCGGTTTTCCTCTGTACGGTGGCTATGCTGAAAGAAGTTATATGCTGGACGAGGTTGAAAGGACTGAGGACAGATGCCTTTCTCTCCGGACAACAATTGATTCCCTTCTTTAAGTATCACTTTAGAAGGAGATTCAGAGTGGAGAGAACAGGCATTGCACCCCAGTAAATTTACTGAAAGGTGGGTGAATGAAGCGAAAATGACCCGAGTGTTTGGGCCTTCTCTGTATATAAGCCTGTAGGTTGAGGAAGAAAGCAAAAGGAAGAAAGGAGCACTTGCACAACACGCTCTTGGAGTTGAGGGTTGTTTTATCGACGGGGTATTAAACAACCCATTTGTGGCGCCTCCCCCCCCCCCCTATTGGGGATTTCGATTGTTGTAATTGTTTGTTTTTATATATTTTACACGACTGTATGTAAAATCCCCGGCATGTCTTTGTATTGTCCCCTTTTCTTGTGCGCCCTTGTGGCTAATAAAGAAATCTACCTATCTATCTATCTGCCATAGAACTAACTAAACCTCTCTGATGATTTAACTGTAATTTAGGAGAAGAATCCGTAAGATAAACTTCCAGGAATATTTATCGCGCCCCTTCCTCCCCCTATCCACCATCCTCCCCATATCCCCCAATCCCCCCTACCCCCCCCCCCCTCACACATTATCAGGATAAGATATATTTTATTTTATTTATTTTTATTTTATTTAATTTATTTATTTATCTTCCTATTATTGTCTGTAACTGGCGGCAGTTCTGATGCACTTGTTTTAACGGATGGATGCTCTACCAACCACAATTCATTGAACTGTAATGAGGAGGGGGAGGAGGAGGAGGCGGAAGAAGAAGAAGAAGAAGAAGAAGAAGAAGAAGAAGAAGACAAAAATAGAGAGGAAGAGGGGGAAATAGGAGAGGGTAGTAATGATTATGATGATGATGATGTGGAGGTTGAAGAGGCAAATGCGAAGAGGAAGCAGCAGTAAGATGAAGTAGGTAGACTATTCAAGTTCATCATGATCTAAAGGTCGGGAGTTTGTTTCCCGGCCGCACATTTTGTCCTTCAACAAGACACTTCACGTTGCTCTAGTCCAGTGATCTCCGACCATTTTTACACCACAGACCGGCGCTTCATGCCGGACAATCGTGGACCGGTAGCTAGACAAATATATTATTTAAGTATATTTCCATAAAGAGAGCAATAATAAAAATAGCAATTTATTAAAGGGAAGAAAAAGTGTATTGAATAGATGAATATTTTAAGATTTAAACAAATCTTTTAAAATTAAAGTCCAATATTCAATTCATCTATTATATAGTTTTAAACAAGTTAATTATTACTCTGCAGCCTGGTAGCAAATGATCTACGGACCGTTTTTGGTCCGCGGCCCCATGGTTGGGGACTTCTGCTGTATTCCCCTCAACTGGCAAAAAAAAAAAGATATTCTACCTATAATTCAAAGGTTCAACATTGTCCTATAGTTTCACGTTAAAACACATCGAGAACTACTTTAACCTTTTGGCATTTAAACCGGCCATATCCGAACAGAATTCTCTGATCTCTTTCTGTTCAAAGCGGTTGTAACCAGCCACTCATACTGATATTAAGGTATTCTTCTCAAAATAAAAATCATCAAAATTTCATAGATTCAATATTATGTGAAATAATTATACATATGAGGTAAAGGCTTTAGTGAGAAAAAACAATATTAACTATAGAGTAGTGTGAAGGCTAAAGAGTTAAGAGTACACGGCATCTGTGTAATGTTCAGCCACTTAGATATTAAATATCCGGGCTGGATGTTCCGGTTTTGGGAGAAGAGGAACATCTGCCACTGGAACCGCCATAGGTTTAGCAACCTGTGACATTTTATGTCATTTTGGTTGTTATTTAGTCCGGCCAGACAGTTCTAATCGGGCAGATTCAGACCTTTGGTCAGACAGTATCAGTATTGATCACGAATACTATCAATCTTTCTAGGGTAGTACAATACATGCAACACTCTAGGCCAACCTAGGGGTGTTCCCAAATGGTGAATAGGGGAGCGACTTGTCTACGTAGGAGTTAACGGCAAATATAGATATTCGTTGGACAATATATAGACTGTTTTGTAAACAATAACACTTAAGGGTCACCCACGTCAGGGTCACAGTTGAGACTACGTGGATGTGTTGCAGGGAGATGTGCAATCTGGATAAAGAGAGAGCCATAATAACGGAAACTCTCCAGGCTCAAAGAAGAGGTTTACTAAGTGATAAAAAGTTTTACTGCTATAGATTTAGCAATCACACACACACACACATATGCACACATACGCACACACACACACACTCGCCTCGCACGCACCCCCATATATATATATATATATATGAAAGAATCGGGACCTCGACGGCTGAGCTCTTGCTATTTCAACAGCGAATTCGGAAATTGCTGTTGAAACGGCTCAGCCGGCTGGATCCCGACTCTTTCATATTATCACACTCTACAGCCCCAACTCTTTTATTCTTTTACCTGTTCCAGTCTGTGTTAGCTGGCCATTGGTGTAAGAGGGAGTTTGTTGCTGCTGCCTTTAGGTTACGTCCTCACCATGCAGATCTCTCAAATTTCTTGGCATCTTTTTTGAAGATTTGAGGGCCTTTAAACCCCAGGCTTTTACAATATCTGCTTTACCTTGACACCTTTCCATTCCCATTCCTCAACCGACTCCACCACCCACATCAGATCCTACCAACCCACCCACCCACAACTTACTGTCACTCTTCCCCCTAACCTTCCACTGTCTTGTTCCGAGCGTTCACTCCTCAGTAGAGGTCTGCGTTTCATACATTCTCGCCTATTCCCAATTCCTCCGCCACCTGTGAAGACGAAACCATGATTTTAAGATTTAGTCTCATTACTTGGCCAGACTTTTCACTAGACATGGATACTCCTTATCCTGATCCAAGCTGCCCTCACCCGCGCTCGAGGCGTCATTCGCACCACTGCCTTTACTCCACGCTACCCCACCCCTACCTACCGACTGCTCTCCCCTTTACCTACCACCCTTCTACCTTGCCCCTCCAGAAGACGGTCCTCTGCCTACAGTCTGATCCCTCCCCCTCACCTGTATTTTCCTTAATCCCCCCAACACATCTGGATCCCACCCCAGTTCCTGACACCGCTGCCATACATGCAGATTTATCTCCAACACCACCACCCGTTTCCGTCCCAATGACCAGTCATTTCTGTGTTAGGAACCGCTTCATCTGCACCTGCACAAACCTTGTCTATGGACTCCATTGTAGTCTGTGTGGATCTATCTACTTGGGTGTTGTCTATGAACTCCATTGAGGTCTGTGCGGAGTTATCTACTTTGCTCTTGTCTTTGGACTCCATTGTAGTCAGTGCGGAGTTATCTACCTTGGTCTTGTCTTGGAACTCCATTGTAGTCTGTGCGGAGCTATCTACCTTGGTCTTGTCTATGGACTCCATTGTAGTCTGTGCGGAGTTATCTACCTTGGTCTTCTCTATGGACTCCATTGTAGTCTGTGCGGAGTTATCTACATTGGTCTTGTCTATGGACTCCATTGTAGTCTGTGCGGATCTATCTACCTAGATCTTGTCTATGGACTCCATTGTAGTCTGTGCGGATCTATCTACCTTGATCTTGTCTATGGACTCCATTGTAGTCAGTGCGGATCTATCTACCTTGATCTTGTCTATGGACTCCATTGTAGTCTGTGCGGATCTATCTACCTAGATCTTGTCTATGGACTCCATTGTAGTCTGTGCGGATCTATCTACCTTGATCTTGTCTATGGACTCCATTGTAGTCTGTGCGGATCTATCTACCTAGATCTTGTCTATGGACTCCATTGTAGTCTGTGCGGATCTATCTACCTTGATCTTGTCTATGGACTCCATTGTAGTCAGTGCGGAGTTATCTACCTTGGTCTTGTCTATGGACTCCATTGTAGTCTGTGCGGAGCTATCTACCTTGGTCTTGTCTATGGACTCCATTGTAGTCTGTGCGGAGTTATCTACCTTGGTCTTCTCTATGGACTCCATTGTAGTCTGTGCGGATCTATCTACCTAGATCTTGTCTATGGACTCCATTGTAGTCTGTGCGGATCTATCTACCTAGATCTTGTCTATGGACTCCATTGTAGTCTGTGCGGATCTATCTACCTTGATCTTGTCTATGGACTCCATTGTAGTCTGTGCGGAGTTATCTACCTTGGTCTTGTCTATGGACTCCATTGTAGTCTGTGCGGAGCTATCTACCTTGCTCTTGTCTATGGACTCCATTGTAGTCTGTGCGGAGCTATCTACCTTGGTCTTGTCTATGGACTCCATTGTAGTCTGTGCGGAGTTATCTACCTTGGTCTTGTCTATGGACTCCATTGTAGTCTGTGCGGAGCTATCTACCTTGCTCTTGTCTATGGACTCCATTGTAGTCTGTGCGGAGCTATCTACCTTGGTCTTGTCTATGGACTCCATTGTAGTCTGTGCGGATCTATCTACCTTGGTCTTGTCTATGGACTCCATTGTAGTCTGTGCGGAGTTATCTACCTTGGTCTTGTCTATGGACTCCATTGTAGTCTGTGCGGAGCTATCTACCTTGGTCTTGTCTATGGACTCCATTGTAGTCTGTGCGGAGTTATCTACCTTGGTCTTGTCTATGGACTCCATTGTAGTCTGTGCGGAGCTATCTACCTTGGTCTTGTCTATGGACTCCATTGTAGTCTGTGCGGATCTATCTACCTTGATCTTGTCTATGGACTCCATTGTAGTCTGTGCGGAGCTATCTACCTTGGTCTTGTCTATGGACTCCATTGTAGTCTGTGCGGAGTTATCTACCTTGGTCTTGTCTATGGACTCCATTGTAGTCTGTGCGGAGCTATCTACCTTGGTCTTGTCTATGGACTCCATTGTAGTCTGTGCGGATCTATCTACCTTGA
This sequence comes from Eledone cirrhosa, assembly GCA_964016885.1. Taxonomy (NCBI): domain Eukaryota; kingdom Metazoa; phylum Mollusca; class Cephalopoda; order Octopoda; family Eledonidae; genus Eledone; species Eledone cirrhosa. Next base: position 22,914,251 of record OZ024744.1, read on the forward strand.
TCTTGTCTATGGACTCCATTGTAGTCTGTGCGGAGCTATCTACCTTGGTCTTGTCTATGGACTCCATTGTAGTCTGTGCGGAGTTATCTACCTTGGTCTTGTCTATGGACTCCATTGTAGTCTGTGCGGAGCTATCTACCTTGGTCTTGTCTATGGACTCCATTGTAGTCTGTGCGGATCTATCTACCTTGATCTTGTCTATGGACTCCATTGTAGTCTGTGCGGATCTATCTACCTTGATCTTGTCTATGGACTCCATTGTAGTCTGTGCGGATCTATCTACCTTGATCTTGTCTATGGACTCCATTGTAGTCTGTGCGGAGCTATCTACCTTGGTCTTGTCTATGGACTCCATTGTAGTCTGTGCGGATCTATCTACCTTGATCTTGTCTATGGACTCCATTGTAGTCTGTGCGGAGCTATCTACCTTGGTCTTGTCTATGGACTCCATTGTAGTCTGTGCGGAGCTATCTACCTTGGTCAGGTTGGACGTCGTCAACAGATTTATTGAACATCTTAGGGACATTCAGGTCGACAACCCGACTCC
>OZ024744.1:22924797-22927529 GCA_964016885.1 Eledone cirrhosa
TGTAAAAACCTGTTTAGACAATTACTAACCAGAGTACTCGATACTTTGGGTAGTAGAGTGGGTAATAGGAAAGGGTCCCGTGTCCCTACTCATATATATATTTCATATATATGTTTGTGTGTGTGTTTCTATGTGTGTGTGTGTGTGTGTACATGTGAGTGAATGTGTGTGTAAGGGTATGTGTGTGTGCAAATATAAATGTATATATGTATGTATTAAGACATCTCTCTAGGAGAAGGTCACTCTCATATAAAACCTGCCACTTCGTTTACATCCAATAAATAATTGTTTCTACTTTAGGCACAAGGCCAGCAATTACCCCAGTACATTACTGGTACTTTATTTTATCGACCCCGTAAGGATGAAAGGCAAACCTCGGCTGGATTTGAACTAAATAATATAGACCAGTTCTTCTTTTTGGGGTAAATGTATTCGATGTTCAGAGTGTGGGATTGGCCCCGTGCAAAGCCCTTCCTCACTTAAAAAAGCTTCCAACGCAGGCATTGCTTGAAATCCAGTTGCAGTCATCATGTATGTATGTGTTTGTATATGTGTTTGTATATATATGTATGTATGTATTTATGTATGTATGTATGTGTTTGTATATGTGTTTGTATATGTATGTATGTATGTATGTATGTATGTATGTATGTATGTATGTATGTATGTATGTATGTATGTATATGTATGTATGTATTTATGTATGTATGTATGTGTATGTATGTTTGTATGTATATATATGTATGTATGTATGTGTATGTATGTATGTTTGTATGTATATATATGTATGTATTTATGTATGTATGTATATTATCTCTTTCTCTTAATTTCGAGTATATTTTTTTGACCGGCCACCTTCCTGGTCGCAAGGTTGTAAAAGAAAAGAAATTGTCATCCCTTGAATCGCAAGAATGTTTTGTAAATTTTGAAACTGCCAGCTAACGCAGCCATTTGTAGTCCATGAATTAGGGAGTTGCGCTCTTTGTCCGCATATCCAAGTTCAGTCATACTTTGGTCCAAGCGGGCTGGTATATAACCCGTAGCTCCAATAATGATAGGTATGAAGCTAAAGGTGTATCTTGGATACTGGATCTGCAAACTCCTAATCAATGGTCCGTAGATGTCCTCCTTCTCCTGTATTTTTCTGACAACGTTTACATCAAGTGGGCAGCTGATCTCCACAACAGAACACGTTTTCAATGTGTGATCCCAAACAACAATACTAGGCCGGTTGTGCTTTAATTTGGTGGCAGTATTCCTTAGTGCCATCTGTCTCAATATATTCTTCCTCGTTTGTTGTTAATTTTGTTTTCCGAAGTGCGTTCCAGATGGTTCTAGCTATCCCATCGTGTCTCATGGGGAGGTAGTAGCGAGATGACATTCTTTCGCAGCTGGCAACAATGTGGCTTACATCCTCGATCTTTGTTTTACATAGTCTATATTTATTGTCAGCTGCTGGCCCTCCTCTTTTGTGCAGCAGATATTTGGTAGGGAGTTCTTGTTCCTGTATTGCATAGAGATATCCCTCAAGGTGTGATGTCATAAACTTGTCGGAACTCCATGCCAGGCTTTTTGAGTGGTTTATCCCCTCTATGGTCTGTGTTTTACGTCTCAAGTATCAATGCACAACTTTTTCTGTAAATTGGTCAATTTTTTCACCTTGTTTGAACATTGAATAGGATCTTCCGATTTCTCTGGTTGAGAGATTTATATCAGGCTTTATTCCATATCTCTCCTTCAGATCAGTCGCTATTCTAATGATATATTTTTTTTCATGCTCATAAACCTGGGCAAGATGGTTGCCAACCTTTTTCCTCTGTTGAAGGTGTTGCTTCAGTGTTACTATCCGGGTCTCATATGATGTTAATATTGATTTTAGACCCCGGCCACCTTCCTTGCGTGAGAAGTATAGCCTATCCACATCACCATTGATGTTAAAGTTCCCAGTAACACTGAGAAGTTTGCGAGTTCTAACATCCATCTCACTTAGTTTTTGCAATGACCAGTTCAGCAGGCCAAATGTTGGCGTTAGAATTGGCACAGCATAAGTATTGTGGGTAATGTATTTGTTGTACGCTGACAGTTCTGATGACCATATTTTCTTTAATCTTCTGATGTATTCAGTTCTGGTTCTCTCCTTATAAATGGATCCATCATATCTGACATTCTCATCCTGTCCAAGATATCTGTAGTTGTCACCTGACTGTAGAGGTTGTATTGTCAGGCCGTTCATCTCTAGATTTCTAGAGGTGGGCACATTCTTCCACGTTTTACTGCCAAATATGCACACTTGGACTCACCAAATTTCATTTTGATGTCTTGAAAATTGTGTAATCAGGTCCAATTGTTTCTTGATGTCATTGATATTTGGCCCATACAACTTTAGGTCATCAACAAAGAAAAGATGGGAGATACTTCTGGACCCACTTCTTTGTCCACCTTGTTTCCTGAGTAGGTAAGATAGTGGATTTAGTGAGAGAACGAAGAGTAGCACTGACAACCTATCACCCTGAAAGATGCCCTTCTGGTAATGTATCTTATCAGTCTTAACTTGCTCCTTCTCACCTCTAAGGATCAAATTGGTGTACCAGTTCTTGGTCAGACGTTCAACAGCAGCTACCAGTGGTTGTGGAACTTTGGCTAACTGTAAAGCCTTAACAATCCACCCATGAGGTACACTATCAAATGCTTATTGATAGTCCAGCCACACCACAGTCATGTTTCTGCGATTC